>VURO01050201.1:57662-74658 GCA_015108175.1 Pelvicachromis taeniatus | reverse complement strand
AATGACTGATTACCTAATTACATTAAGTAAGTCTTTTTCTTTTTTTTTTTTTTAGTAACTGCTTTTGTACATTCAAGCATTTTCTGTTTCAAAATACATTCTTGAGTTTAGATTTTTACAAAGCCTTCCCTTTTCCCTTCTGGTCTTCACACGAATTTCTCTCTGCAAGTAATCTTTTCTGGACATCTTAACATCCGTGCATTCAACTCAATCAATACTTTCCATTTGGACAATGAATGGATTTACGTAATTGAACCTCTGGGGGCTGCCAGTATACCACTCAGTCAAGTAAATGGTTCAACAGCTTACTGATAGCACTAATTTTGCTGCACTGAGCTGAAAACAGTGAAAACTGCAATATAATGACTTGAACAGTGTTCAGAGAATATACGAGGAAAAACACTTTTATACTACAGTATCCACAGACGTACAGCACTCACGGATGTTACACTGTATACAAACAGTAAGCACTAAAGCCAGCTGAAGGAATTTCTTCTGATGTCGCATTATCCTTTGATAAACCTGTCAAAGACTCTGTAACACCTCTGACAAATCATGAGCAATTTCAGTAAGAAGAAGGCTTTTGGGGGGGCAGTAGTTTTAACAAACAGCATGAACTCTGGTAGTTCTACCTGCAGAACAGATACTTGTATGATAATACAAACTTAATTCAGTATTGTATTTTTCTGACAAAAGAAACAGACGTCACAGTTTCTTTTGCACCTGCAGCTGATGCTTTCCTTCCAATAATTCTTTTTTTTTTTTCTCTAGTGCACTGCTTGCCTAAATGCAGCAATTAGATGAAGTCATTTACGCCCTAGGGCTCCTTAGCAAGCAAGACTTCTCTTATCTGAATACATTTGTATTTCTGAATTGCCTGTAAAAGTGGCATAAGAAGTGAGGAAATGTATTTAAGTACGTTTTAGTCTCTAAAAGATATCTGATGTTTTGTCATCTTCACAGATTCATCCACAATTGCAAAAATCTTGAGGAAAAAGTGACATAGGTCTGTTTTTTGTTACCTTATTCTCAGAGGGTTGGAACAGACTCCAATTTTGATATTTTCAAGCTGGCGCAACCAGGCATTTAACTTTGATGTTGCAGTTTTACAGAACTGCCACACTCAGTCTGAATAGTTTGCAGCGCATGAATCCCATCAAAAATTACGGAAACATGACAGGAAGGAGCCTCAAGAGATTACTGTAGATTTTCAGGCCAGTCGAGAATGCCCGAAAGACATTTTTCTACCCACAGAGCACGGAGTTGTTCAGCTTTCATGTAGACTGAAAGGAATTTTGAAATTAAGCATTTCTTCAGAGAAGCAAAGGTAAAATGTAAATTAACAGTTAAATGTCACACAACAGGTGGTTCCTTATTCATCCAGCTCCACCTGCCTTTGTCATTGATTCAGTGCAAAACAATGATTTTGAATAATTATGACTTTTTATCAAAAAGTCCACAGGACAGTGAGAACACTAGCCCGCCCACTTTTAGAGACAATAACACTAAACAAAACAACAGAACATATATACATTTCAGTGCCTAATATAAGACACATTTATTCTTATTCTTCTTTAAGACTGTATATTTTATCCCCGCCCTTTAGGCTTTTTTCCAGTTATGTAGCATGCAACATGCTGAGGAATTACAGATCTGCTCCCAGTAACAGAATGAACACTGTATATCAAAACAATAATCTGAAATACTTGTGATGCTTGCATCCTTGTTTGACCATTTGAATCTGTGATCTGACTAAAACACGACAAGCCTTTCTTAACACATGTGCACAACCTTCTCTTATTCATGCATATGTCATGCATGTCTTCAGAGGTGCATATGAGATGTGCTTGGTTTTAACTAACTGCTCCATGTCACATGTACTGAAAACATGAAGCCAACCATTCTTACCTTTTAGAAACTGTACACTGGAAGGTGTTCCTGCATAATGCAAACAGTGCTAAGTTGTGGTTTATCCCACCAACTACCCCCCATTTTCAAAGTCAAAGTGGTTTTATCACCAATCATCACCATATTCCCAAATTGAGCTGCAGTCTAACAGTAAAGTGCTATTCACTTAATATTTAAAGCAATTCAACCCAGTACAAATACATTTATATGTTACTATACTACACATATCTCTAATTGTTTGCCTTGAGGTCGTACTACACCAACAGGAGTAGAGAAACCAAAATTAGCACCTGAAGGTCCTCATCCAAATCGAATATTATCAATAACACCATCTAATTTATGCAGGCTACATTATGCCGTCATGTGTTGCCTAGCAACTGCTTATGAATGGGCTAAAAATAAGTCAAGGTGTTTTAGGGTTTATGAGTTTTATACCTTATAAAACTATATATCACTGTAGTTTCCAAGCAATAACATACAATTTGTGCTCGCAAAACTTGAATGCATCCATACATAATATTTTATGATGTCATCACGATATCTAGCAACCACCTAACAATGGACTAAAATCACAGGTCAAAGAGTTCCGCTTATCTATTCGTAATAAATAAAAAATTAAAAAGGCTAAAGAACAAACCCCAAAATGGAAAAGAGCAATGATTTATTTGAATCCAAATCAAGTAAAATTAAATTCCCTTTATGTCATGGTGCTGGGTTGATGACCCAGTATTTTGGGTTATTGTGATTACTTTGTTAAGGTGTTACCAGTTAAGGTGGTTCGGGCATCTGATAAGGATGCCTCCTGGGCGCCTCCTGGGTGAGGTGTTCCGGGCATGTCCCACCGGGAGGAGGCCCCGGGGCAGACCCAGGACACGTTGGAGAGATTATATCTCTCGGCTGGCCTGGGAACGCCTTGGTGTTCCCCCGGATGAGCTGGAGGAGGTGGCTGGGGAGAGGGAGGTCTGGGCTTCTCTGCTTGGGCTGCTGCCCCCGCGACCCGGCCCCGGATAAGCAGCAGAAGATGGATGGATGGATGGATGGATGATTACTTTGTGCTTTGTTTCATGCCCTAAGTCATTCACTCCCTGTGTTAAGCCTGTGTTTCTGAGTCTGTATCATGTCTCTGAGTTCTGTCGTTATGTCTATTCCAAGGGAGACTAGGGACATTGAGTCCGAATGGACCATATTCAGCATCGCCATTGCCGAAGCCACTACACTGAGCTGCGGCAGCAAGGTGGTTGGTGCGTGTCATGGTGGTAACCCCCGAACCAAATGGTGGACACCAGATGTGAGGGGAGCCACCAAGCTGAAGAAGGAGTCCTATCAGGCTTGGTTAGCATGTGGGACTTTGGAGGCATCTGATAGGTACCGACAGGCCAAGCAGAATGCAGCGCGGGTGTGGGAGGAGTTCAGAAAGGCCATGGAAAAAGACTTTCAGACTGCCTCAAAGAGAGGACTTCGAGGACCTCCTTAATCCCACTGGCACATCTTCCGTGGAGGAAGCAGAGTCTGGGGATGAAGGGGATGATCCGCCAATCTCCGGGGCGGAGGTCACTGAGGCAGTTAAACAACTCCTTGGTGGCAGAGCACCTGGGGTGGATGAGGTCCGCCCTGAGTTTCTGAAGGCTCTGGATGTTGTAGAGCTTTATTGGTTGACACGCCTCTACAATGTTGCGTGGAGATCAGGAGCAGGACCCCTGGATTTGCAGACCGGGGTGGTGGTTCCCATCTTCAAGAAAGGGGACCGGAGGGTTTGTTCCAACTATAAGGGAATGACACTCCTCAGCCTCCCTGGCAAGGTCTATGCCAGGGTGCTGGAAAGGAGAGTCCATCCGTTAATCGGCCCTCGGATACACCTCTGCTTTTCGCAGATGATGTGGTTCTGTTGGCTTCATCGGGCGATGGCCTCCAGCTCGCTTTGGAACAGTTCGAAGCTGAGTGTGAAGCGGTGGGAATGAGAATCAGCACCTCCAAATCCAAGGCCATTGTCCTCAGCCGGAAAGGGGTGGAGTGCTCACTTAGGGTCAGGGATGAGTTCTTGCCCCAAGTGGAAGAGTTTAAGTATCTCCGGGTCTTGTTCACGAGTGACGAGAGAAGGGAATGGGAGATCGACAGACGGCTTGGTGCTGCGGCTGGAGTGATGCAGACGCTGTATCGGTCTGTTGTGGTGAAGAGAGAGCCAGGTGTAAAAGCAAAGCTCTCAATTTACTGGTCGATCTACATCCCCACCTTTACCCACGAGCTGTGGGTAGTGACTGAAAGAATTAATGGCCAGCCCCTCCCGGACTGGCCATCCGGGAGGGGCGCCGCTGCTCCTTCACATCGAAAGGAGCCAGTTGAGGTGGTTTGGGCATCTGACAAGGTTACCTCCTGGGCACCTCCTGGGTGAGGTGTTCTGGGCATGTCCCACCGAGACGAGGCCCCGGGGCAGACCCAGGACACGCTGGAGAGATTATATTTCTTGGCTGGCCTGGGAACGCCTTGGTATTCCCCCAGACAAGCTGGAGGAGGTGGCTGGGGAGAGGGAGGTCTGGGTTTCACTGCTTGGGCTGCTGCCCCCGCGACCCGGCCCCAGATAAGTGGAAGAGGATGGATGAATAGCTGGACGGTTTTTTTTATTTATGTATTTATTTAGCCCATAGAGCAAAGTTTGAACTCCAGGTAAGGTTTTAAATAAAAACAATCTCAGCAGCTTAAGTGTAGCAGAGGGTTTGGCTGCCTGTTAATGGTCCTAATTAAGGAGCCATAATTAACAATACAATGTCTTAAAAAAAATCATAAGTTCTGAATGCTACTGAAGCTTTAGTGCCATTACAATGTAACTGCGTTATTAAGTATTTTTTAAAGAAGCTTCATTACTATCAGTCAGTTATGAAAAAGTTCTACATGAATATTATAGCATAGTGATTCTTTACAGGATACTATTTGTTGTTGATAATAGATGATATAGCACTATTTCCCCAATGTGGAGCTACAGAAACGAAAGGGAAGTTTTAAAGCTTTTTGTCAAACAGCAAATGTTTTATTAAAAGGACCTTTTTATATTTTGCATTTTAGAATATCAAATAGTTTGTGTCTGATACGGTTGGATAATACACTGGGGAATGTTTCACACCCCAACGAGCATGAATTACTGGGCCAGTAGCGTAAATTAATAAAGGGAATGTTTATCTTCCACAGGACATGTGTTGCTTAGTTTGAGCCACATAATTTTTCTCAAATTTGAGACAAAATGCACGCAAAACAGCTGCAGGACACACAGTTTCAGTTAGCTCATTAATTTTGTGGTAATTATGAAAACAAATCCTTCGGGCTGTTTTCTCTGTATTCTCCAACTGTAAAAAAAAAAAAAAAAAGAAAAAAAAAAAAGCTTGTTAATATTATTTAGCTGTACACTTTTTACTTCTTGTATTCGCTATATTTCATCACATTGTACACATTTACATAAAAATAAACACTTGTGAGAATCCACAGGAGAGACTATTCTAACAGTGAAAAGAAATGTATTCAAATTATTCAACTATTGTGTGTCAGATGACTGTTATCATTGTTTTTGCATTTCAAATTTTATGGATGAAAGCATTTAATTCTAAAATATCTCAGGGAAATCCAGCCATAACCAACTTTAAGATGAGAGGAAAATAATCTTTACACATTAGTCTAAATTCTGAGACTCTCTCTGGGTTATTTTCACTGAAGAAGAATGCTGATTTAATATGAAGGAGTGTATATTCATTTCAGGGCACAGCAACAAAGCAACAAATGGATCAATTTTCTGGCATCGCTGACTCTGCTGTGAGATGCCAATGATGAAAGCATAAAGATGGCTTCATTCAACAGAACTACACAAAATTGCATTAACATACTGAACATTCAAACCGCCCTCTACCCACTTTGTTAGGTGTATGCCACTAATGCAAGTTTAGACCCATTTTTCTTCCTTTAGTTCTTCATAGCATACATTCAATGAGGTGTTGTAAACATTCCTCACAGATTTTGGTCCATGCTGACATGATAGCATCATGCAGTTGTTGCAGATTTGTCAGCTGCATATCGGATAAGTGACTCTCCCATTGCAACACATCTTAAAGGTAAAAGATCCGGTGACTGTGGAGGCCATTTGAGTACAGTGAACTTTTTTCTGATGTTAAAGAAAGCAGCTTGTTGGAGCAAACAGAAAAATGGCTGCATTATGGTCTTAAAATTATGGACCATAACAATACTGGGGTCACTTGGTACTAAGGGGCCCAAGCGTGATAAGAAAATATCCCTACAACATTATACTCCCTCTACTATCATGAATGGTTAGTACAAGGCAAGATGGATCCATGCTTTCATGTTGATTATACCAAATTCTGACCCTACTTTGCAAATGTCACAACAGAAATCAAGACCCATTAACCAGATAACATTTTTTCTAACTTCTACTAATTGTAGCCTCAATTTCTTGTTTTACCCTCAGTTGTGTTTTGGTTCAGCTGCTGTGCTGTACATGGTTTAGTGATATCACCTCAATGAATGGCCTCAGTCTGGCCACTCTCCTCTTACCTCTGGCATTGACAAGGTATTTTTGCCTGCAGAACTGCCACTCGCTGGATATTGTCTCTTTTTTGGGCCATTCACTGTAAACCCCTAAAACCGTACACCCTCACAAGACCATTTGGCACCAATAACTATGCAACATTGAAAGACACTTAATTTACCTTTCTTTTATCATATTGATGCTCAGTTTGAACTTCAGCAAGTTGTTTTGATGATATATACATGTCTACAGCGAGTTCCTGCCTTTTAATTGGCTAATGAGATATTTCTTTATATACAAGAAGCTGGACAGTTGTACCAAATAAGGTGACTGGTGAGTGGACATTTTAACCTTCTTCCCCTCCATTGCTCTCCTTTTTTATTTATTGCCGTAACTTAACAAAACAGGTTTTTTATGCCTTTCTGCTATACTTCAAACATTTATCGATTTTATCAGTGTGGTTACACCACACTACCACCTGCAGCTGAATGCCTAAACTCTCTTGTGTTACATTTCACATCTTGCTGCTAACAGTGAGCCTAAGGAGGGAGCAAATGTCAAGTTCCTCACTTTTTTTGGAATAGCCCTGGAGTTTAAACATATGAGAATTGGACACTTCACCTGCCTGAATCTTTTTCCTTCTTCTGTAGGAAATTGCTTTTCACTTAAGTGTTTTCTGTTAATGCCAATATATTCGTGTCTTTTATGCCCTCAACGTAGGAATAATATCAGTTAACAAAACAGCTAAAACTGGTAACTGTTACATTCCTTGCCACCTGCTGTTTTTGACAATCTTGGGGATGTTTAGTCAGCTGTGATGGGTACACCAGCTTCTAATTTAGAAAGAAACCTTTGTCTCTTTCTGTACTGCTATTTCATTACATGGGAGGATGTGGGGAAATGTATAATACCACGTTTTTTCCTTCCTTCACTCAGTGGGTGGATAAAATACTAGAAAAGAGCCACCACTGGCCTAGAGGCCACAGACTGATAACTCTAGGTATTGCAAGAACACTTTCACATCTCGTATTAGCAGGTTTTTTTCTCATTATTTGTTTATATGACATAAATTAACAGCTGTTATGTAAATTAATTGTCATGTGTGTTCTTTCTGTACAAACTATATCAGGTTTAATTAGTCGCAGGCCTGTATTGTAGATGTTGTCATTACAGATTAATCTGCTGATTATTGTCTCCATAAATTAATTCACTCTTTGGTCTATACCCTGTCACAGGATGGTGATAAATTATTTTCCAGGGTGTCAGCTGATATTACTGCAGGCAATAAGCATTTTTGTTTTTACTGTATATCACATATTCCGATAAAACATTCAGTATACTGGGATGAGGGGGTTGGGGAGTGGTGTGGTCCCTGTTTAAGTAGACATAAACACTAATGTAACTCACACAATTTGCTAAGTGCAGTGTTATAACAATTATCAAAAATAAATGCCATATATCTTCTAATAGTGGCTGGTCTCAAACAACCACCGGTCTCTTTTAAATGCCGAATAATTTTTTGAATAAACGCCGGGGCTACTATTGGAAGATATACGGTAGCTTTGAACAGTCATTTATTCATTTATTTACCCCATTTGTTTGCAACTGTCATCAAAAAATGTGTATTGTGTGCATTGTGTGCTAAATTTTGTAAACGTAAAACGCATGGCAAAAACAATACAGCAATTTCATATTCTCGGCTTTATATTGGAAATGAATTCTGATAAGATACAGCAGTACGGCGTCAGAGCATGTCAGGCAGGAAGATGGTACAGTGGTTAGAAGGTTCTACATATGCTGGTATCCACACTCCGACTGAGGTCCAGGTACTCTGTCTTCTTCCCACAGTCTCACTAAGCATGTTAAATGATGACTCTAAATTGGCTGTAGGTGTGAATGATTGTCTGTCTGTTCTATGTTAGCTCTGCAATAGACTGGAGACATGTCCAGTGTGTACATTAAACCATCTGTCCTTTTGTACACATTCATCTTGGCAGCTGTATAATAGGAGGGATTAACCACAGTATATGTGTAAAACACCACTAAAAGGCATTATGCTGTTTTATTGATTAAACTATGGTGTAAGGTGCTGTATATCGATTGCGGGTGGCTAGCTTATGTTTGGTCACGTATGTTTTTCAAGGATTATCGAAGTATTTGTCGGCTGACACTTATAAACAGACGGCCTTGTGCCTCATGTCTGGGGAGTGTTTAGCATTACACAGTATATTGGACAGTTTTTGGCACACCAACTCTATGTGCAATCCCTGATTTCAAAATGAAGTGGTTATAGTACTCAAGCATGTTGCTCCATTTTTTGACCAACACATTTTGGAATCAGGCCACACCCCAAAGCACGCTGATCAAATATTGAAGATTTCCAACATATTATGTGTGCAGAGTCATAAAAATATTTTTTTTAATTCTAAGGTTTTATGTTTCAAGATATAATTTTAGATTAACAACAGCATGTGACATATTACACTATGCCATTATTTATTTAACAACATTCAATCAAAATGTAGACGCAATGTGTGGAAAAACAAGAGGGTGAGTAGCACTAGGTATTGCTAATAAAATTAATTTGATTAACTGATGATCATGTTCCGGATCTGGAGCAGTCGTGTGTGTGTTAATGCAATGCCAAAGAGGAAGAGCATCAGCAATGATCTTAAAGAAGTAATTGTTGCTGCCTGTCAATCTAGAAAGCTTTGTAAGGCCTTGTCCAAACAATTTGAAGCCCATCTTTCTACCATGAGAAAGATTATCCACAAGTCTAAAACATTCTAGACAGATGCTAATTTCCCAAGAGTGGAAACCCAGCAAATTTGTCTCAAGATCAGACCGTGCAATGCACAAAATCTGAGCGCTACAACTCAAACTCTACAGGTCTCAGTTAGCATGTTAAATATTGAAGTTCCTGACAGTACAATTAGAAAAAGACTGAACAGATATAGCTTATTTGGGAGGGGTGCCAGGACAAAACCTCTTCTCTCTAAACATAATATGGCAGCATGACTTAGGTTTGCAAAATTGCATCTGAACAAACCACAAGACTTTTTAAATAATGTCCTTTGATCAGATGAGATTGTTTTGTACCCACGGGTAAAAAACGGATCATTGTCAGACAGAAAACTATTGCTTTAAGTTATTGCTGCTAGAGGTGGTTCCACAAGCTAGTGAAGCATGGGGTGTCCTTAGTTTTTCACATAGTGGTTCTGCATGTTGGTTTAGTTTTTGTTAAATAAATCACAACCTGGTATAATACGTCATGTGGTGTTGTTCTTCTGAAGATTAGTTTAAATCATTTTAAAACCCTTTAAGGACCAGATCATCTTTTTTTTCTATTGATGTCCTGATATGTAAATCCTTCTATTTCACATGACTGTGGCTTTTTTTTTATGACTAATGTACAAGAAGAAATCTATAAATGAAGAATGTTTACTAGGAATATTTGATATGATTTGCTGTGCAAAAGTGTCTGAAAGGTCAAAATCTATCTATTTTGCATTTTCATGTAGAATTGTAAAACAGATTAGAGATTAGAGTAATGATTAGACATTATTCACTGAATTTAAAAAAAAATAGTATATCAAAACAGCCGATATTGTTATAAAGAAAGTGCCACTTCGGTGATGCTCTATGATTGAAAGGGGCGTCCAAGAAAGCACATACGTCCCAGAAGAAGGAGGGGTGACTGGAAAATTGGAAACTGTCTGGAAACCGGTGGGCAGTTGGCTGTCAGCTGGCCTTGTGTAGTTGTGGCTTTATATGATGTGTATGTGCAATTTAAATGGGCTATTCAGGACAGCATCTTTTTAATCCACTTAAGAATTAATCTGCATGTTGCTGGACGACCTAAAATCATAAACAACTTATGAGCAGCAACCTTATAAAGGTTTTTATTGAGCAGCAGAGTGCTAAGTCAGCCCTAAAAAATGATGTAGTGTATTAGAAACCTGTTGTAGAGCTCACATGTAGCTCACCGTTTTTGAAGCGGCGCTCTCTGATAAGTCAAAGAAAGTTTGAGTTTGGTTTTTCCTGCCACATCTTTTTTGATTGTCACACAGATTACACTGTAACTAAACAGTAACTGTTTTACAATAAAAGCACAGAGGTTTTGTGAAAAAGCATAATTGTACATTTCTTCTTATTGCAAACATACATCTCTACTATCGATGGATTTGGTCTAAGACATAAAATTCGGACTCTACTAAAACCAAAGGAGCCAATAGACAGTAAGTCAACCAGCAGACTCTAGTTTTTATATTCAGAAATAACATGGCCATTACCTTTACTGTAATGACTGTACATGGCAGCTCACTCAAATTTATCTCTGTAATATGAGAATCTGCACCTCTTCAGGTCATAAACCCTCGCAAAAATCATATAAAGGAGGAGGAGAATTACTATTTGGTTAACAGTCATATAATAAGACGGTTGCGCTGCAGATGAGTTACAGGGTTCATAACTTTATTGAACAAGCTGGAAATCTGCAATCCCCAGTGGCTGATAATGACGTTATGTGTTATTGTCTTGCCACATGTCTTGCAATATGAAAGCATAGTTCTGGTTTTACTTTATTATAATGCAGTTGAACAAGATTAACTCATTTTGTTATACTGATGATTATATATGTTAAACAATATTAGATGTCATTAATTTGATTTGCAACATAGATTTTCTAATGTAGTTTGCACATCAATAATGTTTTATATCCAAATGTAAGCCTCCATTAACTGTTATCAGCTACTCAGGAGCAGGATCACAAAGTCTAACCTACTCAAGATTTACAGCGTCACCTGATGGAGCAGATCTGGACATGCAGCGTGTTCAAACAGTGGCTCATTTACACATGTGATAATCCTAAATAGTATATGTTCAATGGCCATGTTTTGGTCTCTATTAGCTCCTCAGAGAAATATGCGGCTCTTTAGGAGGTAATTGCTCTGTTTTGTTTACCAGCTAGTTGGAAACTTTATCTTTCTGACATTTCTTGCTGGACATGTAGCTAAAGTGGATTTCTGAAGTGTTTTTGTTCAAAACAACTGTTTACTGGTTCTAAAAGGTCAGGGAATTAGGCAGAAAATCAAAATAAATAGTAAAAAGCTTGGAAAATGAATCCAATAAGGTCAGTCGGGGCATAAATAATTGTGAGTAAACCACTACAAGCTTAATAAACATGTGTGATTAGAGCACTTTTAAGCATGAAATTGAAATGTTAATGAAAGCAATAAAGACACGCGCACTGCTTTCAGTTCAACAGCCTGGACCTGCAGTCACCTGCTAATGTAACCCACATGTAGATGTTTTAAACAAGTTTCACTTGCTGAGCGTCAGCACTAAAGCTACATAAAAGTGCCTGACTGTTGGCCTGAATTAGTTGTATGCTGTGCCCAAAGAATTTCTGCAATCAGTCAGGTGGAGAAACCAGTATGAATACCGTGAATGACGCAAAAATGGAGTAAAGTTCATGAAATTTAAATGTTTCATGCTACGTCTGGTACAGCAAATCTGTCATTTAATATTTTATCTATTAAATATTAATATCACTATTAATAATAACATGAATGTAAATATATTCATATCCCCAAAGCGCCTGGAATAATGCATATCAATCATGCTAAAACGAACTACCCTAAAATATCAGTGGATATTGCTGTTTTGTTTTGTTTTTGTTTTTCTATTACTTTCATACAAAAATGATTTTCTCAGTAAATACTAATAACCGCCTTCACTAAAACATTAGCAGAAATGCCTTCAGGGCAGATTACCACCTTCTCGCAAGGTTTAGAAATGCAATTAAAGTTATGAACAAAATTGCTCAGCCAAAGTAGATTTGTTTTTGTCTCCCCCAGTTTAAGACCAACCTCCCAATGATAGGTTACTCATCCATTGTCACTGTGATTGCACATCCAGTTCCATGATAGAGAATAAGCTCATTTCAGTTTTGTCATGGATAATGTCACCTGATTTTATGCTGCTGAATCACAACAAAACAGCCATCAAAGTATCCACATAAATCATCACTGACAGGGCATTTAAAAACAAATATACATTAAAATCTCAGATGCAACAGTCACACCATGCCTTGGCTGTGCGCAGACGTAAGCTTGGCAACAGCACACCCACATCTGGCACCAGATCATCGGTCGCATCTCTGTCTTCTACTTCTATCGGTATATTGATTAATAGTGACATTTTACTTATTTATTTATTTCATAATCGCTGTAATCGCTTTCTGTGCAACAATGCAAACAATAAGCAGCAGAATACAAGAAAAGATGGACAGCAGTATGGTGCGTGTTTAACTTCCCTGGCAGTCAGTTTGGATCAGTTACACCTTTCAGCTACATGACTCACCTATTTGGATGAACACACAGAATCAGGATATCATCGAACTCGGACGCACCACTGGCACAGAGACAAATTTCCTGCTTCTTGGAAACACACAAAACATTGGCCAGGAATAATCAGCGAGTCTGCTCTGCCATTTCTTTCACAATTCACGCTGAATGACCTGGAAGCATGCTGGTGTTCCTTCTTTCTGATGAATAACAATGATATCTACCTATAGTCCTGTTGAGAAGGAGCAGCTATTTCCATGTTTAGTGCTGCAGTTGTTTGTCTGTAACACTGGAAATGAACCAATAAGACAATAGAAATTTTTTCGTGATGCGAATTGTTTTTGTCATTGAGAGCAAAATGCAACAATCCAACTCAGCCTCCCCGAGAAATGACTCTATGGTCATGAGATTCAGCAGAGATATTATGTCATTTTCAGCCTTGATGGCAGCGTATCAGTCGTTCAGGTCACTGCTGTGTTTCAAACTGAAATGTCCCATCAATTGTTGGAGGGATCACTGTGAAAATAAGGCTCCATCGAGAACAGAGTGTCTTCTAGCAAAAATGTTGGACCAAGCGAAACTTTTGCTGCAGTGCAACTTCTCATGCTGAGCATTTAATGATAAATTTTCTGTTCTTTTTCTTTCAATTCTTTAAATGCATTAATATATTACTTGGTTCATGTTTTTCATTGTCTTATAGGTCACACAAGGCTTGTCAATAACAGGTCAATGACCCCCAACAACCACAGGTTATTGGGGAAAAATCTATGTATGTAATATGTGTATTCCCTGACTGGGTGGCAGGTGGATTCTGAAAATTGCTTGTAGTCATTAGGTGAAATTGATTATACAGAGGTTTAATATATTGCACCAAAAACCTCCTTGTGCTTTATTTGGACACTAGCAGGTTGTTGTGGTCGCCTATAATTTGCATGGAAGATTCCAATTTGTGCAATACGCTCTTTGTCAGAATACACATTTTTAACTAGCAACCAGTGGTTCCCAGTAACTGATCTCTAGACCTGCATGATTAACAGGAGATTCATACTTTTGAGTTTAATCTATACATAGGTCATATACATACACATCTATACAATCGCAAACCCTAAAACCCTACCCTGATGTGCAGCTTCTGGGAGATGCTACTACACATCACATCAGCGCTGCTTACCACTACTGCAATTTGCCCGTTCATTACTTTTAATATATCCTATGCATTTACAGTTACTTTATTGTGCCAATTTTTGAATTTATCAGTGACAGAGTCTGAACATAAGGATAAAAATAATAGCCTCACAGATGTCAGCAAATACCTGTAAGGAGATTGTTGAAACAGAATGGATGTGAGCAAATGTAAAAAGAAGTGGAAAAACTGAGCAAATATGTTTGCTTATGAAAAAAAATGACCACAACAAAGAGTGGAAACTCTCAAAAAAAGGTCCATCATTTTACTTGTGGCTATTGTGGCTGGCACAACATTAAAACGTGGAGACATGACAGTAAATACAACATGAAACCACCAAGCAAAAGCATGAGTGCTGGTAATGACATCAGCCACTTACATAGCTTAGATCTTAGGCTCTACGAATATTTACTACAGAAGTCTAAATCAGCCACAAGGCTTTACCAGTGACCTTAAACAACACGTGTCCCCCATTTACATGGGTGTTTTCCATCTGCTTTGCTTGGTACATACTTTTTCACATACTTTATTTTACGATGGCATTCACTCCTTCTCTTGATCTCCCTCTGTATTTATCTTTCTTCAGTCATAAACAAATGGTACTTGGAGTTGTAATGAGCACGTTTTTCCCTAATCAGTGTACAGCTGATTGCCACCCCTCTTACAGCAGCTGAAATGCCCTCCATATGAAACAAATCTCTTTCATATGGAGGGCACTGTACTGTAATGGCTTTTCGAAACAGCAATGTTAAAACAATCTGTTGTTGTTTGTCATTTCGTTCCACTGAGCTGTGACTCATGCTGGCAGCTGCCCTTTAAGAAAAGGACTGGCGCAGGTGTGTACGTATAAGTGCATGCGGGCCTTGTTCGGTGAGCACAGTGATACAGTTCATGTGTGTAAATGTACTCAAAAAAAAAAAACGGTGAGAAAAAGTTGAATTGAAGATGAACATTGTGTTTTCACATTTTCTATTTTGTGTCTTTATTTATGCAGGGAATGTGAAAAAGAATTGCCTAAAAACGCTCCAGGGCGTTAAATAGTGGCACTCTCCAGGCAGCGTATTGTACAAAATGAATACAGCAGTGTAATATGTGCAGTCGTATGTATCTATCAAAAATGTTAGAAACGGCAAATAGCTTAGCATTTTACTTGAAAACAGTGCGTCCCATAGACTGTTACAAGGTGTAATGAATTCATCAGTCATAAGTCACAACAACACACACACACACGCAAGCAAAAATGTGGGCACATCAAAACTTCCAGTTAAAACACTTGAAGATATAGTTCTGCTTGGATGGAAGAAGTGACTTGCCCTTTAAACTGGTGCGTAGAGGACTTTCCTGGTTACTGTGAAGAAGGGACAAAAATAATGAATTTACTGAATCAGTGAAGTCTTTCATAGTTTAAAGTAAATTTGCCTGAGAATGCTTGGATGAGCATGATGTCATAAAGTTTCATTTGGAATGAAAAGCTGTTCAAAGTAGTCACCCTATGTTTTGGAGTCCTGCTGGCGCAGGTTCACTCATGCTGTGTGGTTTCTGTCATCTCCCAAAGCTTTTGTGGTTTAATTGCCATTCTGTCATAGTTAATGACGATTTCCTCATTCGCTGGCCTGGTTTGTAGCAGGAAAGAGGTCTGATCGCTTCTTCCTCAGCAATTCAGAGATGTCTTTGGTTAGACAAATGACAGTTTTCTTGAGGTAAATTCTTACTTTTTACGTTGCTTTTGTTCTCTATTAATTTCATAACGTTTTGTCCTGGTTTAACTTACCATTGCAATGAGTTTTATTTCAAAATACTTTTGGAGCACATTTTCATGTATAAAAACTCTTATGTGTGAGGCATGTGGTCAGGACTAGTTGTAATCACAATGCCTCTATTGTTCTAAAAAAAAAAAATCAGTTTATGATATAAACCTATAAATGATATATCCTATATGATATAAATTTCAGATTTCATACAATGGGAGGACACTCAAGCCATAAATGTATGCTTTACAGAACTAAAGGCTGGTTTTGACCTGCTGGACCTTAGTATGATTCTGGCTGGTTCAGAAGTCATCTTGGTTTATAAAGAACAGGAAGTCCACCTCTCATCTAATGAGCATTTCCATATAGAATACCTTATGTTGTTTCATCATGTGTCTTATAGTCTCTGCTGAGACGATATAATTACTGCTGCAGAAGATGTTTGCCTGCTGTTGCAGTTTCACGGGGTGCATTTTCAACACCGAAGTGGTCCCCCGGGGTCTTGTCAGTTCATGTGACTGTCATTTGCTTGTGGTGATTCTGACACAGCAGAACGAGCAGAGATGGGGAGATGGATGCACCATTTATTAAAAGTTGCAAAAATGCATAACTTTTGGCTACTTCTCCATCACAAGTTGTGATTTTCAAAAGTCCAGAAATTCAAATGTTCAGGTGTTAAAACTATAAAGAACATAGTTAACGCAGGTCTGGAGCTCAAGCTGATTTAGCTGCCAATTTTGTCTGCTGCTATTAGGTGTGTTTTCCTGAATTAAATGTGAAGCAACTGTGGCATTATTGACTGAGAAGTACCATTTCAACACTCAGCAGTGGAAGAATTGTGTTATCGCCATGACTGCAAGCTACATAAAGTTTCACTCTTGAGTAAAAATGCTTTAGATTAATCAAGCAAATCGTGTTGTTGTGTGTGTTTCATCAACACACAGCAAGCCAATACTTGGCCTTTTCCAGGAAAGAACAGCCACAATTTGGAAACAGTTTTTTTTTTTTTTCACATTGTGAATGAGGAATTGAATTGGGCTTTAGTGGAGTTCTCAACAATGTACCATAAATTGAGGCTGTGGGCTCCAGAGGATTCTAGCTTCCTCATTCCAGCAGCAATTGGTCACAAGTGGTGAAAATAAGAGCTTAAATGTTACTAAAGCAGACAATCAGAAAAAATAAATACTGAAAATACACAGATATGTGAAACTAAAAGGTCTAACTATGAATTAACTTATGAATTAATGTTTTAAATACTTCCTCATGATACTTAATGTTATAAATCTCA
>VURO01050201.1:0-26364 GCA_015108175.1 Pelvicachromis taeniatus | reverse complement strand
CCCCCCCTTTTAGCTCAAAGAGCTTTATTTTCTAGTTTGCGATCCTCAGTGGCTGCTTTTCCTTTTTCATCTCATATACATTTAGGTTTCAGATGGAGTGTTTCAATCCATTGTTACCGCCAAAGAGACACCCAAGCTTTGGCTGCAATTCAGTCCACACCTCCCCCATCTAAAGGGAAAGGGAAAACAGCGTATTTTACTGCACAGGATATATTGCTCAATAGTTTCCAGGTTTAAGACCCACTGAAAAAAGAAGCATTCAAGTACTTGAACCACAGAAACTGAAAACCAGCGATCAGATGGAAGTATATAACCGTTACTGCTTTGCTTGGTTTCGAATCCCAGATGAAAAAGGCCCTACTGTTCAGCTATACCATGCATCAGTTTCAGTAGCCAATTTAAAACTTATTCGACTTTCCTGAAGTGGTGTCGCCATAAAGGCGGATCTGTAGAAAAATTATTTTCAAAAAGCCCGTCTCACCTCTCGGTGTCCTTGAACCTGGGAGTTGACGAAAGATCCAAGAATGTGCGAGGTAATCGGAAGGTAAGTGAAGATGAGCTGCGTTTCTTGATGAAGGCAGAATAGCGAGAAGTAGTTGCGCAGCTCCATGGTCTGGATGGCATTTTCTTGCTGTTATTGGAATAAACAGACAGGACGATGTTATTACCGCTTATTAAAGGGTGGAAATTTCACATATACAAGTATTGGGACTGAATAATTTAAAAAAAAACAACACGATGAAGCTCTACTCACATTGCCAAAACAAGAAGCCCACAAATTATTCAATTGCTTTTAAAAGAGTATAAGATTGAAAATTGATCCATTTTATGTTGTCACGTCAACACTGTAATTACCTTCAATCATTAATTTGTGACTGTTGTACATAATAATACAGAGCATTAACCTCACATATTAGTCAACTAACAAACAGAGAACATTACATGGAATGACGGGGCACTTTATGTATATTTTGCCTGCATAACCATTTCTAGGGTTTACAGAGAATGGCTTGAAAATGCTTGGTTGATGACAGAAACTGAAATAAAAGTAGCAAAAGAGCATCTCTGCACGCATAACACATCTAACTTTGAAACAGAAGGGCTACAACAGTCAAAGACCACACCAGATACCACTCCTGTCAGCTAAGAACACATAACCAAGTCTACAAATTCACACAGAGTCACCAAAATTGGACAACTGGAAATTGATGAGTCTTGATGTCTGCTGTGAGATTCAGATGGTGAGTTCAGAATTTGGTGTAAACATCATGAAGGCATGGATCCATCCTGTTTTGCTCAGGCTGGTGATAGTGATGTAGAAACATGGGGATATTTTCTTTGCATACTTCAGGTGCTTTAGTACCAATTAAGCGTTTATACAGTCTATGAGGAGTACGCCTGTCCCTTTATGACCACATTGTACCCATCTTCTGATGGCCATTTTCAGCAGGTTAACATGACAATGTGTTCACTGTACTCGAATGGCCTTCATAGTCAATACATCTCAATCTAATAGAGCACCACTGGGATGTAGTGGAACAGGATAATGTGCAGCTGACAAATATCTCTTGTGTCCAACATTTTTAATTGTTTTTAATGGCTCACAAGGCTACAGCTCCATTCATATGCGATCCCACACAAAAATATGGGCAAAGTGTGTGCTTTAAGGGGATGTGTTACTAATATATGAACTCTTGTAGAACCATTGTAGACTTTTACTTTTAAAGCAATAAATAAGTTCACACTTTAAAGGCTCACAAAAGAGAAAATGAAATGATCACCTGAACAATTCGCGATTCCAGCTGCTCCACAGATGCCTGCTCTTTGGGCTGCACAGTGGCGCTCATCATCTGCCTCTTCATCACACTGTACTTGTGCAATGCTTTCTGGTGCTCGTGGAGGACGCCCTTCTCATGCCGCTCACAGAGATCCTTGAGAAACAAAGTACTTCTTTATTTGACTCCAAATTGTAGGGAAACACACTGTGCTGCGCATAACAACCAGGGGTAATGACAGAAACGTATGCATGTTGTTTTTTTGGTTAATAGATTTGATAGACGCTGTGGAAAAAGTGCCTTCTTATTAACCCACCAGCTGCTTTGCAAAATCAAAAAAAATTCCACCCACGAATAAATACTGCAATTTCAATGGAGTGAGGTTAAAACGGTCCGTTATATAATATTCTGACTTTGGTTACTAAATGCACTTCAATTTAAATGTATAAATATACAGCAGGCAGAACAAAAGTCACTGCCACACAAAAGGCTGAGGAGCCCCCAGAGGTGGAGTGAAAGGCGAGAACCAAAAGTGAAACTCGCTCACCCTGTACGACTGCAGCAAATCCAGGAAAAGATTCAATTTTTCCACAACATCATCTTCTTCTCGCCGGCCCTGAGGACATTAACAAAACAACATTTATTACCCAGTGCCAGTTTTGGACAAACACAGCAGAGCAGGTGGTGAAGATGAAAGACCGAGGGCTATACCTGCTGAGCGGCTTTGTCAGACAGCACAGCAAACTCCACAGAAAGGCTCTTCAGCGACTGGCGCAGGGTCCCCCAGGTGCTTTGCGAAGAGGCCAAGGAGGGAAGAGGCGAGGCATCTGAGCCCAGTGTACTGCAGAAAATAACAATATTACAGAGGGAGAAAGTAATATTGTGGTGTGCTAGCTGCCAAACTAATTTCAAGTTAACAACCAGGAAGAGAATCATAGATAACACTGAGGATTTGAACCTTATTACCAAAAACTCCAATACCTGCGGATACTACAGAAAGATTAAGTTTATACCCATAATAATAAAATACCTGAGCTCTTTGCCAAACATGAGGAGATCAGATGCATTGTCCTTGGAGCGATCGACCATTTTCTCAGCTCTGTCCCGCAGCTTCTGGAAGCTGTTGTGGATATTTCTAATCATCTCTCTGCTTGTCGAAAACTGAGCCTGAATGTCAGCTGGGAGATATTCCTATAAAACAAGTCAGGCAAAGCTCTTTTGTGCTGTCTGAATCCTTAAAAGCAGGCGATTCTTTAAGAAAAAAGTACAACTGGAGTCATCAATCATGTGCAAACCTTTGCTTGAGTTGCGATTCTGTTGATCATGAACTCATCACCCGTTTTCTTACAAGTGTCACGCAGCTTAGACTGAACATCCTGTTTGGGAAGACGAGGGTGAGGAGGTGATAGTTTGGAGAGAGAAAAAAACAAGACTAAAACAGGATGCATTGCACTGTCAGTCATCATGACGATAACGCTTACTGTGCAACAGCTAGCACAAAAGAAATGGGGAGTAGGTTAAAAGAAACGACGTACAGAGCCACTGAAAGTGAGGAAGGTCTTGACCAGCTCATCCTCTGAGAAGAAGGGATGTCGAGCCACCAAGTTAATAAATCTGCCAAGACCACGTCTCCTCCCCTCGATGAACTCCCGCTCAGAGAGAGAGGTCAGGACTGTGGACAGATGCAGCAGAGAACAAACACAATGAGCAGTTTGACCAGGAGTGTTAACACTGACAGAGGGGGGTGCGTGGGGTATAAAAGAGGACAAACTTTAGCTTAAACTTGAAGTTTTTGTCAATTTGCTTAAAAACCATAAATGGAGAACTCTTCCGATGTTATGCATCAAAAAGCAGCAATGGTGCTGAAGGTTGATTTGCATATGGTGATGCTTTTCTTTTTTTTCTTTTTTTAAATCTTCTACAGTTGATTAAGACTAAAGCGAGTCAGTGTCTAACCAAGTGAATCATCAGTGTATAAGAATCTACATAAAGAGGAAACAGGTGGATTTTTACACATCACTAGTTTCTTTGTTTTGTTTTTTAGTCATCATGCACATGATGCAACAGCTATTTAAAACCTCCTATATTAATACCGTATATCTGCTAGTAGTGGCCTGTCTCTTATTGACGCCCGTTTCTAATAAACGTCGGGTTTGAAAACATGTCACGACAAATAGACGCCGGTCTCCTTTAAGCGCCGGTCTGTAAATGCTGATCTCAAATGACCCACCGCCTTTTCCGTACGCTACTACTCTTTTTGTACCATCTGGGCTACCGCCCTCCTGCAGTAAATCATACAGCAAATACCTTTTTTATGTCAAAAATGCTTTGTCATCAGATGCTATCGAGGAAGGAAGAAAGTCAAAACGTCCATTCCGTTTGAGAAGGGAATAAGAGCCGGTCTCCAACAACCGCCGGTCTCTTTTAAACGCCGGGCCGGCCGAATAATTTTTAAAAAAATAAATGCCAGGGCTACTATTGGAAGATATACGGTATTTAAACATTTATTCTTTAGGCATCAAAATGCTTGGCTACGTGTTTGTCAACCATTCTGTAGAAAATATACACCCAAATAATCTCCAATGAATCTGAAGTAACAGACATGTTCAGCTAAAGAAATGAACTGTAAAATGATTAAACGCAGGAACGAAGACCCTGACCTACCTGCCTTTAACATCCTTTTAGGTGGCAAGGCTGGCACCACTCTGTAGGCAAATCTCTGAAGCAAAACCTCGTGGAAGACATCAAAGTCGCTATAACGCCGGTAAACTGATATCTTATAACGCTGAATAAAACAAAAGGCAAAGAAAAGAATATTTAAGAGAAAGAGTAGCAGCGTAGTAGTTCACATAGTGCTTCTAGATTCATTCATATTATTTAAATATCAATCCAGAAACAGAGTTTCAAGTTTCTTTTTAGATCACACACATATTTAGTGTATCGGGTTTTATTTGGTGCCTTGCCTGACTGGTGACCTGGTACTCCACATGTTTGAGGAACAGCCCTTTCTTCTCAGGAATGAGCTCCACCTGGACTGTGTCTTTTGCCAGAAGCCCGTCCAGCGTCTGCGACAATGTCAGCACGTCGTCCTGAGCCGGCTGCATCCTCAGTGTGCTCAGGTCCCTCGGCTCCCCGAGCTGAGGTTTCGGCAACTCTGACAAGCACACAGGAACAACCAAGATCTAATATTTGTTTTTCGTGATTCAATCAATGGATCTAGAGAGAAGTGAATTTCCCAAGTGCGAGGAATGCTGATGTCAAAACCACTTTTCTGTTTTTCAACAGAAGACTACGTGTTTCCCTCTGTTTGTCTCCTGCTAGCCCCGTATTGTGTGTAGCACTCATGTGATCTGCTTTTCATTTCTTCCAGGACATTCCAGGAAGATCGTGAATTGAATGTAATGTACTCCCACAAATGCACAAAACTCATTCTGGAGCAAGTGACATGCAACAAGCTGCCACACTGGCCACACCTGAAATAACAGAGAGGGCCTTAAATAATCACAGAAGGTCGGGGATGGATCTAACTCAAGCCAGCATAATGGCTACCTCAATGAAAACCATAAAAACCTCTGCCCCTGTCATCTTCCCTCTGTGGGGCTAGTGAAAGAATGCAGCACTTAAATATAGCAAAGTCTTCTCTACCAAAATAAAATAAAACTAAATGAAGTTGGTACTTTTCAGTGTAGAGCTGTTATTTGGGGGAAAAAAAATCCTTCCATTTAAAAGTGAAACCTTACATCTACGCAGTCAATAAAAAGAGTGACATTTGTATCTTTGCAAATGATTGATCCTGACAGTAGAGGAAATGCTGGCGTTGCCGTTTTACACACTGAAGAATTTCCAAACTACTCATTAAGCAAAACATTTACTACACTGCTGTCGCTGTCCCCTACCTAGTATGCAGTTCTCCAAGAGTTTGGGGCTTGGTTGCTTTCCCTGCTGAGCAAGAGCAATCAAAGCGAGCGCTTTATAGAGTGATAATTTGCTCAGGAATCCATCGGTGCAGTCAACATGCTCAGCAATCTGAAGAGAACAAAGACAATATGGCCTCAGGGTCACAATTTTACAGTCCGACAACCAAATTCAAATGTGGTTTGCATTCCTTTTGCGAAAAAGTGCCCAGTATACAAAAAGGCAATGATATGCAATGAGGTCAGCAAAGGGGACATGTTTTTTTTTCCCATATTGTGGATGTGTTGTATATTTCAGCATTAATGCAAACAAAAATCATAGGATACACCGCTATGTATTCAACGCCTGCAAGCCAACAATGTTACTTCCTGCTGATAAGATATTCATCCCACGATCCTTTGTCTTAACTGCCCATCCGACACAGGGTGACAGGGGCACTGGAGCCTATCTCACAGTGGCAACCTGATAAAATATTATGTCTTTATCTGCTCTGTCTGCATTTGCTAACATTCATTCACAAAGCATCCCTTATCAAAATTAAACTGAACAGTTGAGCATAAATGTGGCGTAGCAGCCTGTTTAATTTATTAAATTGTCTCTTTAACTAAAGGCTTCAATTCACCAGTCTGTAATCATTTTCCATCCCAGCCTCGTGTCACTATAAAACTGAGTGCATGTGTCACATTGGTAGGTAGGATCAGTGGGATACCCCTCTATTATTTCGGTTCAGTGTGGGCTGTATGGTCAATTACAGTAAGCTGCTTTGGGCCAGTGCCAGTTAATAAGTAAAAGTTACAGTTTTAAATAACACTGCACGTCTCTGCCTGTTGCAGCATGAATGCTTGAAGTGTAGACCCCGCACCTGGCTTAAGACCACCTTGGAGAGATCAGTCCTTTGGAGCAGCCGCTGAAAAACCTCAACCTGCACTCTCTCATCTGTCCTACAGCGGATGGCCTCATGTACTTCCCTGTAATAGGCAGGAACTGAGCCTAAAAGAGGAACAACACCTACATAGCATCACAACTGCCCAAATATGAGAAATATTCCATCATTATAATGAAGTGGTAACCAGTGCAGGGGTCACGAGAAACTAATTTGATCAAATTACTTACTTTATTTCCTACCTCGTGGTTTTATATTACCCTGCGTATTACAGTCTACTGTGTTGCCTGGAATCTTTTAAGGCATCCAAAAATTTAAAAAAAATAAAGAACAAGAAAAACAACAACAACAAAAAAAAACATCGGGATGTTTTATATTAACAACCTCAGTTTTATAGAAGTGTAGAGTAGATTAGATGAATACAGCTCAGATAATATCACTACGGAGTTTTTAGGTATTTCAGTGGACAAGGGAAAGTTTTCCAAATGGAAGTAAAACAGCACCCAACCTAAGTAACCCTGTTCACATAACATTTACCGGGGGAAAAAATCACCATGACGGTAGCGTCATTGGTATCAAGAAAAGATCCACAGGTGAGATAAAACGCGCACATGACGGCTTTTCAAAAGAAGATTCATTCCGATCGTAGTGTTGCCTACCCATAAGTTCTCATCGCGATTTTAGCTCGCAGGAATATTCACACTTTAAACTTTTCCCACATCGCAATGTCGAGAAAAATAAATAAATCCAATGCGGAAATTATTTGGCGATATTGTCTTAAAAGGGCTTTAAGAAGTTTTGACACTCTACCTTCACTGATCTCTCCTGCCATGGTTCAGCCTGTCATGTGAGCACGAGAGCACCTCCATGTGATTTCCTGCAGAAAAGAAAAAAAAACAAAAAAAAAACATGCAATTTATTTCTTAAAGTTGTAGCGAGAGCTGGCTCAAGTCCGAGCCCCGAGATGAATAATCCACATGATTTAAGTGCAGCAATTTACTTACAGCCACAGTTAATCACCGATCGTTCCATTAAACTGCATTAATTCGAACCAAGAAACGGATTTGGGGTGTGAAGAAGCGGTTTATGGAGTTCCCAACTCTGTGAGACAGAAGTTCATCAGACTTATCAAACTTATAATGGTTTCACTTGGGAGGTTTAATTTTAGTTTATTCTCTGTTCCTCATTCTTTAAACTCGTCTGCCAGTGATGCTGCCTTCACGCGCTCCTTGTAAATTTTAGTTTGAGGGGTAATAAAATATGAATTGGAATTGTTTGCAGAATATTTGCAGAATGGTTGTAAAACTTACAAACGACCCCCCAGATGCACAGGCAGAGTTTAATTAACTTGATCGTTGTTGTTGTACACATAACCGTACTGTTTTTCGACTGTATTTTCTTTTCTTTTCTTAAAATTTCACACTGTTTTCAAGAGTAATTTGCAAAAGGCTTGAGCCACCCCTTATTTCTTTATGTTTTGTTAGAAATATTGGAAATAGGTGCAATGATTTATTGAAGCATGTGCAAATATACATGGAAATTGATATGTAACCGTGTTTGCAGAATACTTAAAAGCTTGAATTCATGAAACTAATCTATGACTAATAGTGTCCCACTGTGGGGTTGTACTGTCCAAGTGTGTTTTTACTCTCTTGGCAGCATGTTTAAGTTCATCGTCATCCTGACAACTTAAGCTGTTGCAATCTGGTGGGGGTTGGTCTGAGTTCACAATTCCATCAAGTCGGGTTCTTGTGTAATTTTGCCTTTTTTTTTGTTCTCTTGTCACCTTGACCTCTTCCCAATGACGTTTAATTTTTCTTCATGCTGTGCAAAAAACTATCTTAAACCCCTTACCGCAGACAATTTTCTTAGCCGTGACTCAATAGACAGGTAGTCATACTGTTTCCGACATTCCTTGAACCTCTAACTAACCCGACGCTACGGCTCCTCTGGGTGGCGCTGTTGGGTCATGTTTTATTTTTGATCCCACACACATATCGACGGTGTGGGCTACTTTTTGCGGGCCGGGGCTGGGTTGGCTGCCAGCTGGATGAATGTCGTGAACAGTCGCCGAGTTGGGTTGGCTCCAGCCTCCCGCACGTACGATAACAACTGGTTGGAGGTCTCGCTCGGTAGTTTGAGTCGTTGCGGTAGAATAAGACTGCGAGAGATGAAATGAGGAACTACCAAATGAGCAAGGCAGGATGCAACAAACCGCAGAGCAGAATGCCAAGTGGAACAAAAGAGACTGCTTCTTCTGATTCCTCCTCGACTCTCAGTGGACTCAACTAACTAGCAGCTAAACCGGCTAACGTTAGCAGACTTAACGCTGGCTAACCTACTTTACGGGTGTAAGTAGCTTTAAAAAAAAACATTTTATGTGGTTTTAAATGGAATTCTGTGCTTGGGAGATTAGAGCTAACGTTAGACAAAGTCCCAAGTGCCGCACGACACCGGGGATAGTTAAGTTGACACAAAGTAACTAGCATCTCTTAGGTTTATATCGAGTAGTTAAGGTTAGCTGAGTGCTAGCTGCATCACTGTTTGTGGAGTTAGCGAGCTGTTGTTCTTCCCGGGTTCGTATTAATATGAAATGAAAGCATTTTATACGTAGGTGAAAAATAAATGAATGCAATGTTTATGACTGTCAGAGTGAAGATAACACTTAAACATTACTGCATGTGTTTTTGTCATTCATCCCAGCTACAGATTGACTGTATGAGGTGGCTTCCCTGCGTGTTTACACTTTAAAGCATCCTCTCTCTCCTGTCCGCTGTCCGTGGATCTCATTGACATTTGCTCCTCATGGCAGCGGTGGTTAGCTACACTCCACCATGGTGGGTGAACCTGCTGCACAGACTTCCACATTTCAACTTGAGATTCGAGCAAACGAGCAGTGACTTCAGACCAGAAGACTGGACGTATCAACAGGTAAAATAAAAACCTGCAACTTCCTAGGCTCGCATTTGGGGCTGTGATATTATCAAGTGGTTGTTTTGGTATCAGATTGATGAAATCCTAAACCTCCATTTCGTCATTTTAGCATGTTTGGGCATGCTGGGCCACAGTCTTTTTTTTCCTTTCCTTTTCCTGGAAGGTTTTCTTTTAATATTATTAGTTGTATTGGTGGCAGCTGATCGTTCTTTCCACCTTTTGATCCCTGACACCATCTGTGTGTAGCTTTCCAGACACTAACCAGCTGGCAATGTATAGTGTAATCCAGGCCACATAAGCTGACCTAAGCAGCCACTTCCTTATGTCTTATTTTCCCTGTAATCTTGTCATGGTCAGTATTTGTTACACCACATGGGGGAAATTAAGACCCAAAGGAAAAAATATATTTATTCCAACATGCTCTCACTGGGGAGGTTAAACTGAGGGTAGGGGTTAAGGAGGAATCTGCACTGTCTAATGAGCAGTTTAGACTCTGGGGGAAGGGAAAGCAGGGCGGTTTGTTCATATCATTAATATTAAATAGAATCTTCTAAATTTAGGTCACATAAAGTGAGAGTTTTAGAGAGTCTCTGGGACTTGTTATGTTAATTATCAGTACCCAGCTAGGTGGCTATTCCTTTCTCTAGATCAGGGGTCGCCAACCTTTTTGAAAGTGAGAGCTACGTCTTGGGTACTGATTAATGTGAAGGGCTACCAGTTTGACACACACTTCTGAAATAACAAATTTCCGCAATTTAACTTTGATTATATGTTATCATTAATAATTAATGATATTCATCTATGTAAAGACACTGATTATGGCAACTGTTTCCATGGAGATCTAATATTTAAAAATAAATCTTTTTTTATATATTATCTCTAACAAATTGATACCAATGCAATTGTGATTTAAAAAATAAATAGCAACAAAAAATAAAAATCGATGCCGCTTACTGGTAAGTTGTTATAGTGAGCTATTTTTAGAACAGGCTACTCATATGGTCCTTGCGGGCTACCTGGTGCCCACGGGCACCATGTTGGTGACCCCTGCTCTAGACCCATTAGATTTATTGTCCTTTAATCATTAAATAAATTTGAATTACCATGAAAATGTGTTGCTTTCTTTTTGAATTTATGTTCAACAAAGATGATGTTTATCATCTGTGAAAGTCATGTTGTTAGATTCAGGTAGTACTTTGCATTCCTTAATTGTGTGTAAAGTGTACAGTTAGTCTGATAAGTTCTTGTTTTTATTTAGGTTTTAATAAAGAAGAGCTCTGCAAAAAGGTTTGATATAATTATGAAGACAGTCTTAAATTGCTCTTTTTATGTATGTTGTTTATGCTGTTGGTGTTAGAAAATGCATCATTACCAAATCCTCAGTGGTTTTTTCATAAAGCTCAGGGTCAGTGATTACTACGAGCAGACAGACTAACGTAGAGGAGCAATTTTAAAACGAGTAGAAAAATCTACAGACAATGGGTTAACTTTAAGGGATGCATTAAGAGCTAACTCTTTCCTTTTTACCATGGAAGGGTGATTCAGAAAATCGAGAAGTGAATCACGATTCCTAAACGAGAAAGACGTGTTCCAGACATGCGTCTGCAGTTCACGGTCATGGGCCAGATCTTATACAGTCAATCAGAAGTGAAAGTGTAAACATCCTTTTATTTCCCCGTTTGAACTAAAATTATACCTGCTATCAGATTCTTTTAGTTAAACCTTGATTTTAATGGTGAGAATAGATTTTAGTTTAGAGCAAGTGAGCATTTTAAGGAGTATACAGTTCACAGCTTTTCACAGCCCCTATCCTGGTAGGAGTTAATGGATATAACAAAAGAATAACAGCTCTCAAAAACCATATTTCATTTCATGCCACAATTTGAGAAAAAAAAAATGTGGTCTCAGTTTGAGAATTGTTACACCCCACTGGATAACAGCTGTTCAGGAAGTTCAGCGTGAACAATATCTCATGTCAGCAAGCAACAGGGATATTAACAGACTATTTAAAAGGGTAATCCAGCTGTTATGTGCTATATGTTCCTTTTCTCAGTTTTATCATGACAAGTGCTCCGCATAAAAGGTGTTATCATTGGGACAGCTTACAAACCATAATTATTGACCGACTTTAATTATAGGCTGCTAATTATTGCCAGTGCAATGCTCCCTCTCAAGCTTCAGGGAAATTCTTGACTCATCCAGATGGTTGAGACATTAATGGGGCTCAGGCTTCGTCTAGGTGATGCAACTTTTGAATATGTCATTCTTACATCTTGCCCAGATGGTAAAGAAGTGATGCACCTAAATTAATCCTCATTATGATCACAGTCTTTCCTCCTGGTTGAAGTATGCAGAGCAGCATGGATGAGGCGTGGCATTATTTGTGTATATCACTGTGAACACGAGAGTAGTCAAATACTGGCTGCGTTCACTCGCTGCTTTGCACAGGTCACTAGGGCGTGTCATTTACTGCAATGCTTTGTTGGGAAAATTGAACGAGTAGAACAACACTGGGGTTTTTCACAAAAACAAAAGTGGATGGAAATCTGCCCCAGCAATGAATTCTCAGGAGCATACAGTGAACACATAGGCCCTCTGTCTGACCTACATACGAAGAGCTACAGTTAGTGGAGAGAGGTTTGACTATCGCTGTTCGTCATTATATATTCCTGTGGTTTTTGCAGCTCTTTGCAGTTGTCTCTGAGATCAAGTCCTCAGTTAAGTCTTTCAGTTTACAAATCAGTCAACAGTCTACTTTATCTTCATGTTTCTGTTTAACATTGTTTAGAATGGGTGTAATGCAGCACTCGGATAAGATAGCACCATACTTGAAATTGTGTGCATTTTCATTTTGGAACACTTTAAAAGCATTTTATCCCAGTTGTTGTTGTTGAGGAAAACCCAGTAACAGCTATGAAGTTTTCCATAACTCTATTCTTCTTTCTACCAGTCAATCCTGTTACTGGGAGGTGTGGCACTTGCCTGTCTGGCTCTGGACCTCCTCTTCCTGCTCTTCTATTCCATTTGGCTGTGCTGCCGGCGGAACAAAAACGAGGAGCAGCCCAACGCTGACTGTTGCTGCACAGCTTGGTGTGTCATTATTGCAACCCTTGTCTGTAGGTGAGTATTAACATGGGACTGCAGTGGTGATAAACAGTGTTGGGGATAACATATTGCTCTTGAACAGTATTGACAGCCTAAACACTGGCAGTGGTTCAGTCCATGATGTCAGATCCCCAAACACAAAAGTTGGCAATAGATGCATCTACTAAAACGACTCCAAAAAATGTTTTGTTTTACTGATGATGAGTGAAATGGATGTTTGATCATTTTGGTGATTATGAATTTCCTTGTTTGTTTCTAAAGCTTGGAAAACATGGCAAATGTGACTGTTTATTTAGCACTTGTAACTCATGGTGCTACTCTTGTTCTTCTTGTTTTTTTTAATGGTGTTTTGTAAACCAATTTTGGTTGAGCATATTGTTATGAGGAGCCCAATGATAAAATGAAATAATTCAATCAATAATAGCTTTTTCAGATAACACATGGTTATGATTTGATTTGTCCTGAAATTTTGTTTTAGAATATGATTAACAATATGAAGTGTTATGATTTGCCCTCAAGCAAACTTCTGTAATGGAGGTACTGCACTCGGCATTAAGATTTGTTCTGGGGAGTTTTTGTTACCGGCTGCTTTGCATTTGCGCAGCAAGCAATAAAGCCTTTGAAGCATTGGTAAAGGGCAGTACACCAATATAAAGCCATTATTAGCTGAATATGCAAATAATGTGGTCAGCTGCTACAGATTCCGAGGGGTTTGAGCCGTCCTGAAACAAGCAATCCCTTCAGGAACGTGATCGAACGTTTTGTAACAGAGATCATAGGCATGAATTCAGTAAATATCCAAATTTGTGCAGTTTTATAGTTTATTGGTTCTCGGTTGTATTATTATATTAAGTTTGCAAAATTGGATGAAAGTGCTGCTTTACAATGTTGGAAAATAACCACATCGAAATAAAGCCCAGACTTTGTAGCTGATGGTTGTTAATTAGTGGAAATGCCAGGGTCTGGCTGCATAGGTAACCCTCTAATGCGTTTATGATCTGATCTAGTATCAATCAGCAGTATCCTTTCCTCCAGTTGATGGTGAATCATCAATCACAGAGTTGAGGAAAGTCTGATTACTGGCCTGCCTACTTTGCAGTACTAACAGCTGTTTCGCGTGTTGTTGGGACAAGTCACCTAGTTTCATTGGGTGGTTTCTGTATTGTTGCTAATCTCTTCCTGAAGCATCTAAGGCAGTATATCACTCACACCCACACTGAAAGCCTCCAGATACTATTGTATACAGAATAATTTGAAAACTGTCGCATTCCTGTGTATTTTGGATTGTTGCCACTACAACTGTGCTGATGGGAATAAACAGTGTGACAGGAATTTATGAACATGAGGATGTACTTTATATGAGCATTATGTACCTTTTAGGCTTTAGTTTTAGGTTTTACATTATTGTGTTTTTAAGTGCATAGGGTGAGAATTGTACCATCTGGACACAGTTTTTGTCCTTGGAAACTGAATTTGTTTCCTGTTTCCTCCTCCTGTTGATGGGCCGCTAGAGAGCCATCACATTTGATTCAGAGTAGCACAAAGAGCTTGGGGACCTGATGAGTACAAGAACTGCATTACAATCACTGTATCTGTGTGTGCGCTTGTACCCACGCATAAATGCTGAGCAGGGGGAGAAAAAAAGTTGGAGAGATCTGACATTTCTGTTTTGTTTTGCTTTGCTTTTGTTCTTTGACAGTGGGTCCACGCTCACCATCACAGTATCATTGCACAAGACACTGCATCACTTCAGAATAAAGGGATTATGCCCTCACTTTTTTCTTTTCTTTTTATGAATAGTATAGTTTCCACCGGGTCACGTCTCACCAGGGAGTTGTTTGTTTTGTACGGTGAAGCTGCTCCTATTTACCTTTATCACACTGCAGCGTGTGAGAGGAAGAGATTAGCAGCACTCCAGGAAAAGGAAAACCTTCTGATCTACTGAGTGCTGTTGCTTGAACACTTTTAACCCACAGGGGTTCATTCATAATCATTTCATCTGATACAATCTGTTTATAGGATGAATGTCATAGGATAAGTGCTTCCAAAATGTCAACAGCTGCAATGCAGGAACTGGTGTCAGAGCTAAATCTTTATTATTGTGCAGAATTGGAGTTAACACTGAAATATGAGAATATATCAAACAGTTTTATTGTAAATATAGTTAATTCTGTATGCTTCCAATGATATTATGATTTTAATAAGTGTGTGTTTTGCCATCGATGTGCCTTTTGAAACTGTTGCTCATGCATTAGAGAGCGCTGTTTTTCTGCAACTTGAGGCTTGCCTGTGCTAATGGGAGCAGATCTCCTGCCTCAGTACAGCCTTTGTCAGTCATAGTGTGGGGCTGGGGGCATAGCTGGTCCATTCCTCTGTGTTTCCATGGTTCTGCATGGAGTCTTTCTGCAGGAGCTCAAAGGAGCCCGTTGACTGGGGTCTGAACCGACAGGGTTAATGTAGAGTTCACACGCCTCTCTCCCTGCCTAGCTGTCCCCCTGGCTTGCTCTCTTCTCTGTCTCCTCTCTGTGTCTTTTTTTGCTAATCCCTCCTCCTCACCACCCTGTCTCCCCTCCCTTCCTTTTGTCTCCCTTCAGCGCTGGCATTGCTGTCGGTTTCTATGGGAACGGCGAGACATGTGATGGAGTGAATCGAATGACGTATTCTCTCCACCATGCTAACCGCACGATCACTGGAGTGCAGAAGTTGGTAAGACAAAGTGCACAAATTATACCAAGAGGTTTAATAATTAATCGCTTTGCTGCCAAAAGCAACCCCAGTTTCATTAGAGCGCTATATTGAGTCCCACTTTTCTTCTCTGAACTCTATCATGACCTTGTTTGGCCATGTTTTGGCTCTAGGTATATGACAGTACTTCCTCGCTGAACCAGACAGTTGATGACAATCTGCAACAGCTTGAGGGGCAGTATGCACAGCATGCAGACTACCTGTCCATCATCCAAAAGCTGCAGGGCCAGCTGGATGAGCTGGTCAGACAGATGGGGGAGATTCCCTTCTGGGAAAACTCCAGCATCTCCCTGGATGAGTTTGCTGGGAAGATTGAGCTTTATGACTGGTACAGGTAAGACTGGAACAGTGGAGTCAAAACACTAGTTTTTGCAGTAGTATAACAGTAGACTAATTATCTCATGCTACATGTATTTTATTTTCATAAATGATGCAGAACAAATTGAACTGCTTACTGGTGCTTATTTCAACATTTATATTTTATTGAAAATTTAGGTTTCTCCCTAGTTAGACAGTGCTGTTGTGTTGGATGCATTTCTGTATTAAAATGTCTAAGTGATTTAAGATGAATTGCATTAGAGAGCGCTTGTAATTGATGTCACAATTACAAGCAAGGATGAATTACTTTAACTTATTCAACACATAATTAGGTAACTAATGTGCTACAAATTGCAAGTCTGGGCTAAAATTAAAGCAGTGTTTAATTTTCTCATGCATAAAATACATCATTGTTTATCACATGGTCAGAAAAACCAGCAGGATGTATTGATTCCTGCCAAATAAGGTTACAAAGACTCATTGCCTTTACTATATGCTGATATGTGCAGCACCCCTAAATAACCAATGTGATTGTGGGGGTGGGGGAAATACCCTGGAATTGTGGTGTCAGTTAAATATACCAATTATATCCTTCAAGAATAGGTTCACACTAACAATAATCTTTTTTCCCACAGTACCCGCTCGTACTTTAGACTAGACATGCATTCAAAAGATGTGATTTAATAGTCACAGGGAAGAAAAGGAATGGTACCACCTAGTGACAAGCATATATTTTTGTTTAAGTCGTGCTCTTTTAGTATCTTATCTGGGTCCAAGTAACAGGGGTTTCTAATCTTGGGTCTGGCCTGGGGCTTAGTCAAATGCCCTAACCATTTAAGTTGTGGAGGAGTAGTGGCTCTACTCATAGTCACACCCAAGTGACCAAGCTACTTGCCTTATCTCTAAGGGAGCGCCAAGCCACCCTTTTGTATATGCAAGTGGAAGCCACCTCCTCAGTTGGCCAATCCAGAGGCATTGCTGCAGACCTCTAATCAGCATTGCAGAAAACATTATGGAAAGCTGTCATGGACAGACCCATAATATCCAGTTTTAAGAAATCCAAGGCAAACCTCATTCACCCAGCTATCCATGAGACGTTTAACTAGTTACCTCCCCTCCTGTCAGAAACTAGTAATCCCTGGAATCTGCTTCTACTATGGAAGGCATGCCAGCGGTATTAAGGAGATCCTCAAAGGATTCCACCACCCAACCTAAATTGTCACTTCACAAGCCCCACTGTATTTAGTATAAGTAGAGCAACACTTCCTCCCACGAGTTGTTCCATGGTCTCATTTAACTCCTTGGACATGAGTTTTTGCTTGAGCTACTGCCAGAGCTGCACTTTGCTTGAGCTACTCTGGAGTCAAACAGGATGTCCCAGCCTAACAGCTCCTTTCAACCTCTGATGTCTGTGGCAGCACCACAGCTCAGCTCCTTTCTACACTCAAGTGTCCAAGTCATACGATTTCAGATCTGATCATTTGATGATCAAACTGTGACCTGGGTTGTCATGGTATTACGTGCATTTATAAAAAACCCTTATGCTTGTAGATGGTGTGCATTATGCACCAACTGTGGTTGGCGCAGAAGTCTAAAAACAGAACACCACACAAGTTCAGATTGGGCAGTCCCTTCAAATCCCACCAGGTCACACTGTCACATTGCCCATGTAAGCATTAAGTTCCCCAGTATGGGGGACTCACTCGTTCACCTGAACATGCAGGGAGGTACTGAACCAGGGCATTACAAATATACCCACTCCGGGGGTGAGTGGGTAACCCTAACCCTGGAGACAATCTATTAAACAAAGCTCAAGAATAGCTAATGTAATTATCCCACACAACAACTCAGAGTACTTTATCCACCAGAAAAGTGACATTCAGTGTACCACAAGCCAGTTTTCAAAGCCAGAGATGGAACTGCTAGGGCTTCTGCACCTGACTACCATCCAGTCCCCTAAGGCTTAAAACCCACAGGCCAGCTGACCCCTATAACTACTTTGGTCTAATCTGCCCAGTCACCACATGCAGGGTAAACTGGTCCCTTGTTATTTATTAATTTATTTTTGGGGGGGCATCAGAGGGGTTTTCTAAGACGCTTTTTGTCTGGCCCCTAACCCAGGACCAAATTGCCATTTCGATTGCTGTTGAGTAACATAGTAGTTCAGAAATTGCATGTAACTCAACTGTAATGAGAATGAATATCCTAAAGTTAAATTAATTATCAGGCAGCCAGCATGTTGCAACACAAATAATATATAAATAACAGTTACAAAGAATCGTTGGCATACAAAGAACCTTTATGGATGACTACAGTCCTCCTTTGGCACCTATTTCAGTCCATGAATGTGATTATTCGCTGGTAACTTTAATTTTCACACACCAGGGTTGCCCCCTTGGTTCCTTATGATATGTCATTTACAGGTTGCTAGAAGACAAGAATGACTTAACCTCTGTTATTTTCATGCTCTCATTTCTTTAGTTTTTTAGGTTTCATGTTAAAGTGTAACAAACCTTTAAGGAGGCATCCATATGATACATATGATAAGCTGAAATCATTGTGACTGGTGTTAAGAGAGCTGTTTCTTCACTGAGAGATGTTAGCTGTCCTGCTTTTGCCCATTTGTTGTTAATGACATGTGTCTTCACAGGTGGCTGGGCTACATAGCCCTGCTTCTGTTCGATGTCCTCATTTGCCTTCTGGTGCTGTTTGGCCTCATTCGCAACTCCAAAGGAACGCTCATAGCGTGAGTCTCACAAGATTCAAGGGGAAACAATTGTGCCCTTGGAAATAATTTGGCTAAGTGGCAGTTACCGTACATGAAGCCACTTCTTCATTTAACGTTCATTTGATACAAAAAATTAGTTTGAAATTTTCAACCCATTGAAAACTAATTTCACAGGAGCATCACATCATGATCAGATCAGTATTTTTGATAACTACTGTTGGCACAAGTGACATTTTTGACTTGATAGGTTTGCATTTATTTTGTTATGGACTGTCTTTGTTTTCTATAAACATAAATATGGCACTTAAAAACTTCACGTGTATCACACATGGAGTAATTTCAGCAAAACATAATAATATAAATGGCTTGAGACTGACCATTTATTTCAAATTCTCCTCTTATTATACCTATTTCGTCATTTGAATCAGCTTTCCTCTCCTATCATTCCGCCCTTACAGCTGAAACAATTCTTTAAGATTGATCTGCAGATCTTTGTGTGTTGAATAAATTGTCAAATTTGCCATTTTTTAATTATCTTTCTGCGGTGGATTAAGTTGTTATTGCACATGAAAGTTGCTGCTGGTTAAATATACTTCTCACTTCCTTTCTCTCCCCAGGGTGTGCCTATTTGGTGTAGTGGCTCTGGTAATCAGCTGGGTCTCCCTGGGGCTGGAGTTTGCTGTCTCTGCTGTAAGTTTCAGCATCACTGCATGATCCTGTTGGGAATACAGTTTTTGTGGGCAGCCTGTGGCTGTGGAGCAGTTTTATTTCACTTAGCTAGTAGAGTTCATGAGTCAAGGTGTAAGGAGTAATACACTAAATAGTCATGAGGATAGCAGTGCCTATGAGGACTACGCAGGACCTTTTTATTTTAACTGAAAATGCTTTTATATAAGTTATAATAAGCATATTTCATAAATGTCATGTATGCTATGTATTTGTTATTGTGGATTCTGCAACAATGTACAGGTGTTTGATTTTTCTAGATACTTATTGATTATTAAGACCTGTGATTAGAAGCAAAATAACTGGTTATTATGCACTATGGGGATAATACTGCAATTTGTGCTCCCAGAAGCAGAGAGCAGTAAAACTGGCTGCTTCACTGAGGTTAAAAAAATGAATCCATATATTTTGTTTATATTGTTTTGTATTCTATAATTTAAACAGGCATTTTAAATGGATTTTCCAGGAGGCTGAAAAATGTTGATGAACATTAATCTTTATTTATGCAAATTAAATATCCCTGTGGAGGATTTCCTCCCCTGCAGATGAATCAAGCTGTTCACACCTAAATGTGCTTATTTCTTATTTATTTAATTCATTTTGTTTGATTGCTCTCAGCAGAGATTGAGGGAGCCAGCGACATGAAGTGTTTATTTTTTTGTTTGTTTGTTTTTTTTTGTTTGTTTTAAAGCTGCAATCAGTTCATCAAAGATGATGGTTCATTTGCAATCGTGGTTGCAGAGACGTTTGACTGGAAATGTTCTCTTCATTTATACGTCTAATTTTTGTTGTTTTTCTAGACCGCCAGTGACTTCTGTGCTGCTCCTGATGCATATGTCACTGAAGTGACAAAGCAGTATCAAGTCATCAATAAAGGTATGACGACCTCTTATAAAGATCATTATGTGGTAAAGATTCAGTACATTCTCCAGAATAAGTGAAATGTCAAAGGGCAGAGAACATGATCTGAATGCTCTGTTGTGCTGCACTGAGATGTCACTGTTCTAATGGGTCAGGCTTGCTCTTCTCCATGGACCATAAAACTCCTCCAAGTACTACTACCACATCTGCAGTGGGGGTAGAAGAGCAATGGGCTGCTTTTTAAAATCCACTACACACAGCTCTCAGTCTGATTTTAGTAACTGCCCAATCTGTCTCATGATGGGACACATGTAAGAGGGAAAATAGTGCCTTGGATTTGCATGAGGGAGATAAGAACCGTGGAGCACAGTATCAGAGACGCAGTATATTTCTTGCATCCTCTTTCAGTCCTTGGAGGGGGGAAAAAAAGATAATATGTCTCCGAAATAAGACATACAATCACACGTTTTATGCGCCACCATGGATTTTGGTCTTCCCATTTATGCTTAAAACCCTTTATTTGACATGAGCTTAACAAAATATATCTTCTTCTAATCTCTCAAACATGGAGATTGCCATGCTTTGGGCAGAAATCAGGACATTAGCTTTAAATGCTCCGTTGTATGGTTAATCTGAACAATGAGCGCTGGCTCACTGTATGCACTGAACTGTATAATGCTGCAGCTTTAACACTGTACTTTACCCTAGGGCTAATTTATGCAATATGTGGGTTTTCAGTTTTGCTTATTTCCCTTAAACACATGCGAACTATTTAGCAGAAAAATGGAACTCCCTTATTATTACTGTGATGAGGAAGTAAGTATATTACTATTACAGTATTAACACAAAGTGGAAAAAAACAGCTAAGTCCAGACTCGATTCTTGTGTGTGTCTTTTTTTTTTCTTTCTCCCTTACAACTTTTGCCTTCATGATATTGGACTAGACAAATCTCTGGATAGCACAAAGTGTTATTACAGCACTGGATTTATTGCTTTTCTCCCCTCAACGCTTGTGGTAGCATAATTTCAACAACACTCAATGTTATTTTTCATGCCTGTGCTTTCTCCTCATTGTGCGGTTGTTAGGCATTTTATCAGAGGGAAATTTAAGCTGCAGTTTGTTCTGCTGCAGCCAGTTTTTCTCTATTATTATGATGATTTGTTTTCAATACAAATTGTGGCAACAGTGACAAAGATGAGCTGCAACTCTGAGCAGGCTCTAGATCAAAATCTTTGAACCCCAGGAACTCCATAAATGCTTAAAACAGCTGCATTTGTGTGTTTGATCCCTCTGTGTTTGGAGGAAGTTGGTTCCTTGAGACCATTTGCTTATTTAGTGTATATGACATCTGGTTTTCAACACATCTGTGTGTTTGGGAAACGTATAATAACAAAATACTCACAGTGCAACTCATTCATATGTTGTTACTGCTAAAAATCTAACCTGGTGACTGGATGCCAAAGCTCTACCCCTCCTGGTATGTGTAACTATAATACCAAACATAATGCATTTGTTGTCCTTTATTTTGAGGGTTCTTCAGAGTTTTGAGCAGATCTAATTCTTCTTCTTCTGCTTCAAGGGGAACTGGCATAATACTATAAAAATTATATAAACCCACTTCCTGTCCGTTACATTTATTTCATCATGAAAGGCATAACTGAGTCATCTTTTGACTATGTATTCTGATACCAAGTGACACAAAAACTGATCCCAACCCCACGATGAGGCATCCGTAGTTCATCCACGGACTTCAGGAAATCTGCTCCTCCTGATATAAATGTGTGGGTGTAGTCGTGAGAGCTGGACCAACAGAAGCTTGCTGATATGTACTTTTAAATGCCGGAAATTTGCTTCTCATGCTCAGCCGTGTGGGAAAAGGCTCCTGACACAGCAGTGAGTTTGGACGTCACTAACACCATGTGTCAGGTTGTTGGTGGTGGTGTTCTTACTGCCTCTGTGGACGTTTCTGCATTGCACCGCTTCTGAGTCACACTCTCACGCAAAAGCATTTCTCATCCACTCCTTCTCGGTTCTGTGATTTTTAACCTAACTGAAGTGGCCGGTAATAGCAAGCGAAAGTCTAAAAAATTAATTAAGTCTTCTTTGGCTCATCGTGTACTGCAAGCAGGTTGCAAGTATGGTCATGTTGTAATTTAACAATGACTCTAGAGGTGTTGTAACCACACTGTTGTTTTCTTGAAGCTGTTTGCAGTAAGGGCTTAATCCTAAGCCTCTCTTTGGCTGTGTAGTGCTGATTGTTCAAGTGTTGCTGTGTTAGGAGAAAAACACATTTCCATTTAACCTCAAAGCTCAAGATTAGCCTGTTCAGTAGCCATAAGTGTCTTACAAGGCAGCAGCAAATTCAGTGACACAAAACTAGACAGTAACATAGTATATTTTGGCCTGAGTCAGTGACTCTGGGAAGACAAAGCACAATGATGCAAGAGTGAGTAATATAGAAAAAGCTGTCATAGCTGTCTTGACCTACAGTGGTTTTAATCAGTAGTATTTAACACTGTAGGATCTTTAGGCTATGTAAAGCCTTGAGGGTGTTGTTGTAAATTGAAATTACATAAATAAAATTTGATTGAATTGTTAAATTCTGGGGTTCACAGTAAACATTCAGAAACCTGCTGCATTGCCTGGCTAGTACTAAAAAGTCGACAAACAAACTTAGCAACTGGTCGAATAGCTCTGTGTACAGCGCTCTTAATATCCATGGACTCTGACTTGTACCAATAAAGTTGACTTTTTATGTTAGTAATTTTTTTTTTAATTTTTTGGTTATTTGTATACCAATGCAAAAGTAGATGTTTTTAAGACCAAAGGTCAAATTTGCACAAATAAACTAATGAGTCGAAAGCTGAGGCTTCATGCTGCTCTAATTGTGCTGTCTATTTTTGGCTTGACGTCAAAGAGGAAGGATATCCTTAAAATGGTCATTGCTGCCAGTCAGCACAAGTTGTGAGCACAGACGTTTTACAGAGCTGTTGTGCAAGACTTCTGTTTGGGAGAGAAAGCTAATCACAAAGTTTGAAGGCAGAGGAGCTTTAATAGCTATTTTCACACAGTGGATGAACTGAGACAACACACCGAGGCCAGTATTGCATAGATGCACTTTTTGTGCAAGACATTTGGACCACGTTACAGAATATGACAGTCATATAGCAGCTAGCAGCTGCTAGCTGTAGCTTTTAATTTAAATAGATATATAATTGGAACGTGTTTTCATGTATATCTGTTTATTTAAAAAAAGTTAATCAAAAAGTGATACTAACGATGCCTGTAATTAATTACTTTGTCTTTTATACAATGAATATGTAGCTTGCAAAGTAGAATGATAATGAATATATGCTTTTGCCATCCCACTGTTTACAGCGATGTAATTAGGATAAAAAGGTCCTGAGTTCAATTCTACCATCAGGCCGGGGTCTTTCTATTTGGAGTTTGCATGTTCTCCCCGTGTTTGCGTGGGTTCTCTCCGTGTACTCCGGCTTCCTCCCACTGTCCAAAGACATGCACTTAGTGGGGATAGGTTAATTGGAAAATCTCAATTGCCCATAGGTGTGAATGCGGGAGTGATTGTGAGTGCGACTGGTTGTCTGTCTATGTGTGTTAGCCCTGCGACAGACTGGCGACCTGTCCAGGGTGTACCCCGCCTCTCGCCCCAAGACAGCTGGGATAGGCTCCAGCGCACCCCGCGACCCTGAAAAAAGGATAAGCGGATGTGGATGGATGGAGAATATTATGATTAATATTAATAATTAAATAAATAAGCAACATACATGTCTGTTTCCATACATGAGCAAACGGAACAAGTTCACATGAAAGTTTTCTGGTTCAAACACACATCCCTGGGAGAGTTACATGAGGAAGGGCATCTGCAGTTAAGGCAGCAGCCGAAAAATCTGCCACATTTGCTGTACGATAAGTTCACACTTTTGGCAGGGAATTTAAAACGGCTCTCAAATTATGTTGTCATAAAAATTAGCCGCAGCTCTACATGTAACTTCTTGTGGCTCTGCTAACATGTGTTCCTTTTTTCTCGCAGAAACCCTGCAGTACTACCTTAGTTGCAGTTTGGAGCAGAGCAATCCCTTCCAGCAGGTTTGTTACATATATTATTAGATCTGTCTTTGCATGTTAAAACAAACCATTTAAGGCTCATAATGCTAAAATCTCAACAGACATATTTTCTGCGTGATGTATGACCTTGTTATTAGAGGAATGCAAGTAGGTACCGTGGGCCACTCCCACTGCCTCAAAGCAATTTTTCCCATGCAGTAGTACAATACATGTCATTATGCCAGCAGGAAAGCTGATGCAGAGCAGCACTTCCTGTACGTCTATGGTGATGGTGTGCGCAAGCTTCAAAGGGTGCTGGGCATGAGAGATGTTGTACAGAAGTAGAATGTCACACTCACTGTGAAACTGCAGTTTTCTTTAATGGAGTCCCTACATTTCATTTCTCGAGCCCCATGAATAAATTAGAAGTTTTGAGTGCAGCTGAAGCTAAGCTAAGGCATCTATTGTTAGTCCTTGTGTATAGAGAACGAAGCGCTATATATACATTATATAAGCCTTGAAGCTCTATAAACTCAGCATGATTTCACAAGACATCAGCTTGACTACAAAAGGAGACAGCTACTCAAAGCCTCTGGCACTGATTTAAAAAATGGAAATACTTTTGAAATATGCTGGACTGTTACAATATTCATTCTTTTTTTTCTTTTCAGAGACTTTCCGGGAGCCACAAAGCATTAGTGGAAATGCAGGATGAAGTGTATGAACTGCTTCGATCTGTCACCAGAGAGTATAAACAAACCAAGGTATGTTTTCCACCCAAATAAAATGCCCTGTACTTGTAGTCCCACATTACATGGTGTTTCTAACGGTTTGTGATGACACAACATGCAAGTGAATGGGACCTGACCGGTCTGCAGAAAAGTGAAGTGCACCTGTCCACATAAAGGCCTGCTGACAGCCCACCTGGGGACCTGCATTATGTGCATTAGGCTTTCACTGGCCCTTATCAATACAACACTATGCTATTGTCCAGTGCTGGTCCTTATGTGTTGACAGAGGCATAAATGAGAGCTGACATAGGGAATAGAGGGAGGCATACTTCACTTCACATACCCACACAGTAATATTTGCTGAGGTGGCAGAAACTTTTTTTTTTCTTTTTTTTTTTATCTGGCAGACATTTTTTCTGCCAGACCTAAAAATAAAAAATAAAAAAAAATGGAGGGGAAAAGGGAACTATCCAATAAAATGTATCATACATTATAATCTGCTTTTTCAGCTCTGGCTCCTTTGTACTGCTGTATATATTGAAGAGAGACAAATCTCTGATAAATGTGCATTGAATAAATAACAGTGAATTAATTAACATAAAAAAGGAGATAATGTGAAAATTTACTTTTTCACATTTTCTCATTCTCCATTGTCAAGTGTTTAAACTATTGATAGACAGGAAGTGGAAACTTGCTGTGTATGTTTTGGTTTTTGTTGTTGTTGTTTTTTTTTTTTTTTTTTTTTTTTTTTTTTTTTTTTTTTTTTTTTTTTTTTGGTGTTCAAGCCATTAAGCTATTTTTCAACAGTGCACATTTTGAGTTTCCCGTCGCTAATTTACAGGGAAGTTTGGAAGAGATCCAGGGGATCCTGAACACCACAGAGATCAGCCTACATCAGCTCACTGCATTGGTGGACTGTCGCAGCCTGCACATGGTGAGTAGAAGACTTACAAACTGAGACACTGTTAACTGTGGGGTTGCTCGTTGTCTGATTGAAAAAGGGCCGGCGGACTTGATTTGTTCTGACATCCTCGTAGTGCAGCTTAGTTGTATAAAGCAGCCCGTCTTTTATGCCTGTGCAGTTGACTACACCTGCCATCATAAATAATGTTTCCTTTCCTGTATGCAAGTTCTTGTCCAACTGATGCTGGCTGTGTACCATTTATGAAGCTGGCTGAATGACAAGTACTTGGCTACGTCTGTGCTTTGGAAGATTGTCCCTCAGTGGCTTCCAAATCCCAAGTGCACATGTGCAAGTGAAGCACTTTGTGGTGCTATCTGCTCTGCCTTCTCTCTCAAAGAGTTCCTTGGCTAGCAACACACAATTATTTTATGTAAAGAGAGAAGCTTTATCAGAATACAAATATTTTTATTTTTTCATGTAGTGTATATAGTCAGAAAGTTTTTTAGTCATGATGAAAAGTGCTCCTTTCAAGGCAAGGAAAACATACTCCCCTCAAGTTTGCCAACCGTGATCTCATTTGTTTGACCTAGTTTAAACAAGAAGTCAAAGCAGATGCATGTTAAAGACCCCCCCCCCCCTTTTTTTTTTTTTAAAATTTTTTTCTTTTTTTCCC
>VURO01050199.1:28095-50727 GCA_015108175.1 Pelvicachromis taeniatus | reverse complement strand
CCGCGGGGGGGGGGTTAAAACGATGTACGGGGAGTCCGCTGTTTTCGCCGGCTCTAGTGGACCTTGACGACCCGCTCAGCGATCGAGCTGGTGGGTAACAGACGCGTCCGAAAACGTTCGGGGCACGTTTGCAAGTATGTGATGTCTTGATAACCCGAGCAGATATTTGAAGTTTACACAGCTACATTCTCGCCTGAAAATATGTTAAAAGTTTATTTTGTGAACAGTAATAAGAGTACTATTAAAACGAAGCAGCTGCCGCCATTGTTGGAAACTGGAATTTGCTGGGCCGCGCTATGAATTCTGGGAATGAAGGATACCCCGACCTGTGACGTAACCGGTCTACAAATGCAGCCTCCGAAGGATGCAGCGCTTTTGAACTTTTGCGAGATCTCGCAAAAGTTCATCTTAATTTTTTTTTTCTCCCATGTCCCTTGCGGGGCTCCGTAGAATAGTGATTAGAGTTTAAACCATTATTAATTTTACACGTGCTTTAGCTGGAGAACCACACAGAGATGCAGTATGTTAGCACACAGCAGCGCCCTCTTCAGGTTCATTTTTCTGAGGCTTCTCAATTAAAATGTTGGGTCTGTTGGCCGGCCTTCTTTACAACCACCAAGGTGTTGGAGCTCATCTGAAGTCTGTGCGCACACCCAGGAACTTGAAGCTGGACAGCCTTCCCACGCACTCCCCGTTGATGGCTGGTGGGCTGCAGCACAGATTTCCTCCTCCTGAAGTCGACTACCATCTCTTTTGCCTTGGTGCTATTGAGGTCCACTCTTCCTCCAGGATTTTCAAATGAAGGACTTTAATCTGAAGAGGACTGGATCACAGAACAACAGTCCAGTTTGTCGCCTCCCTAGCACAGGTAAGACGCTTCTCTCACTTCATTCAGGAGTGACTTGACGTGGTTGTAGCTCAGGACATGGAGAAGGCCATCTGTTAACTGGAAGGTTTATGGTTTGATCGCTGGCTGTTTCAGTCTGCATGCCCAAATACCTTTGGGCAAGAGATTGAACTCTTAAAGTCTCAAAGAGTTCAAGAGTTTTCAGTCAAGAAGCTCACACTGTCTGAACATAACCTAGCCTGGAACAAAAGTGGTGATGCAGAAAATGTAGCAATATTTTCACGCCTGATGCGAATGCTGCTCGATTACAACACTACTAGAATTACACGAGGTCCGATTTGAAAATTGATGTAATTAGCGGCTATTCCTAATCATTTCCAATCGATAAAATTAATTTAACTTCTTAAAGATCAGAATAATTTTAGGAAGTGAAACTTGAGTTGTGTGAGTGTATGTGCGTGTGTTCGTTCCGTGGCTTCCTGGCGGACATTAAAGACGCAGTCAGTTAGAGATCTTTTATTATTGGTCTCACCTAACTCTTTTGATATAAACACTTCCTCGCACATCAATACGCCACTTAAGACAAGCAGCTTGTAAACATTTGAAAAAAAGCATCAAACAGTTGGAGAACTGGACAATACAAAGCAAGAAGGGGCTCAATTTGTCCAAAACAAGATTTTACATTTGAAGGAAAAGTCAAGGGGGGGGGGGGGGGGAAAAAAAAAAAAAAAGAAAAAAAAAAAAAAAAAATAAAAAATCAGAATACAAAAACAAATATGTCAATGAATAAAAGGCCAAGAGGAAATTTTAAATGGAGTTGAGGTCATAGATTTTTTTTTTTTCTTTCATTAAAGTTACTGCAAAAATATGCAATATAGCTTTACCAATTCTATTGGGTATAAAGTCATACAAATAAATATTAAGTGGCAGTGCCTGATTACAAATTATTGTAAATTTATTTGATACACTGTAAAAGATTAAACTCTTGTTTGCCATATAAAATACCAAGTGCATAATTGTTTCCTCCCTTTGGGAAAATAGACATTTGTCAGTAAGCAAACAACATTTCAAAGAGCAACTCTGAGGCATAGAAAAGTGACAGAATCCAATACTACAGGAACCCCGAAGATTTAAGTGCAAACGTTTCATCACAACATCTGCATTTACAATATCAGCACTATTATCAAAACACGTCACATAGAAAACGCAGATTTATCCCATAAGGCTTTGATTCCCAACAAAACAAAACCAACAATTAAAAGGAAAAAGCCAACGTGGGGCTGTCGTTGCCGCCGCCTCCTGCTAACTCCACAAAAAGGAAACACATGCACAGAGAGAACATTAAAATCAGAAAACCCAACACAGGAGACATCTAACTACTTGGCCATTACAAAAATAGAAATTAATCTTAAAATTCTATTTGTGTTACAGGAAAATAAAGGCGATTACACACAAACGAAAGCTTAAACAGGTCTTCTATATATATTCATATACTTTCTGAGTAGAACATTGAGAAGCAGGCTGGAAACAGACATGGCTGCCATCTTTAATACACGCCTGATTACAATTTTACATGCTGTGCATGTTGCTGTCCGTATGTACAGTAAAGCATCCAGAAGGACATCCCTGGTGAAGTTTGACTCCAAACTTCTGGGGTTTGGTCTAAGATATGGCATAAAAGTGAAGAGGAGAGCTGTGGTATACTGTTCCATCACTTTACCTCCATCCAGTATTGGGGGAAACGTGGGCGCGGCTGTGGTAAGGCACCATATGTCACTCTGATGGACGGTGGGGTCTGTTAGTTGAGCAGAAATGAGCAGTAAGTTCCCCCACTCCCCAACATCCATCCCTGGGGTGCAAAGTCTGGTAAACACACAAACTTTAGTGTGTTTTATCCAAGTATCGTGTAAACACGTCATGTACAATTTCCATGTTTAGCATAGAAAGGTGGGATTTACCTCTTTAGTATGTCTCTCAGACGTATGGCTTTAAAATCAGTTGCAAAGAAGGTGCAAACCTCTCATGGCTGATCAGCAAATAGAGGGTCCTAAGGGGGAAGGGACTTGATGACCACTCTCATTAAGAGAGAATAATCTAACAACTGTGTGTGTCAGGATCTGGGTTGTGTTTAAAGGTACCGCGAGCGAACTGCACATTGGCAGACTCTACATGCTAAATCTCGGGGAAACAAGCAGATATTTCGTACAATGGCCAGCGAGACCACCTATGGAAGGCTGGGTGTTGGGTAGTAACCCAACAAACCACCGTCAGCGGTCTGGCATGATCCCCAACACAGCAGATCTGCGCTGTGGCACATGAAGGTTCATTAGCATATGAGGATACTGCATGTTCAGATGACTAACAGTCACTGCTGGGATGGCAAGAGTCTAACCAACAACAGCACTGACACGCCAAAGCCTTCATGTCAGATATGGTGCGACTGTAAAACCTGCTGGGAATGTTTCCCGGGAGAAGAATCCGTCTGGTTTCAGCTCCCACCACATGAAATAATCCATCGGCTCAAAGATATCCCGTCTTTAAAAACACTTCACCGAATAACCCAGTATACATCATGACTGTCATTCTACTCTAGTTTGGCATGTTAAACAAATTGTATAGAAAATATGGACATTGCCAATTTTGAAGCCTCAGTGTTAGGAAACGTATCCGTGTCGCAGGCTGTAAACATACTAATGCTGTATAGTACTGGAGACGTCTCCACATCACCTGTCGTATGCAAAACTACATCAGATAATGACAAACTGGTGTTGGCACAGGTGAGCTTTCATTCATACTGAACTAATGTTATGCATATGAATCACTGAGCTTGAGCAGTAGAGTGACAGCAATGCAGTGGAGTCCTTATTTTCACCAAATCTCAAACGTTTTCATAAGAACTCGGCTTTTCTCTCACAGTTTGTTTGAGACAAAGTAAGAGTCGTTCACACGACGCCTGATTTAAATGGAGAATCGCTGCGCAGAAACGAGTTATGGCTTCGCTTTCTTTCATTCCCACGTGAAAGCTTTACCAACCGGAGGCAGACCAGCTCACACTGGCTTTTAGACCTATTCTACTGGAGACGCACTATACACTAGAGCTGATACACTGAGGCAAGGTTCAACTTGGATTATGGCCACATGTCACGATAAGACAGAGCAGCTGAGGCAAGGCTTGACATTTAAAATTGTGCTGAGAGCTGGCGAAAAGATAGAGGAGCTGCAGGTAAACATGCAGGTTGAAGTAAATCCTTTAAACTAGAGGAAAAGTTAAGGACCGAGCACAAAAACAAACAGAATCACTGTCAGCAGGCCCGGTGAAATCTGTCGTGTTTGGCAAGAACACTTTAGCACAAGAAAAGGTCCGAGTCTATAAAAGGAACGATTCAGCTGCTCCACGTGTCCAGGTATGAAGCAGACGGCGGCCGCTGACGGTTCAGTCCATAAAAATTGTTTAAAAAAAAAACTTCCTTTCAACTTTTGTGACACAAGGAGCCCAAAAAATAAAAGCCAGACACATTTTAAGTGTGTTGGTATTATTAGGATAATAGTGAGGATGAAAGTAAACGAGTACAGCAAAGCAGTCACACAGCAGGCCTGCGGACACTTCTCCACACACCTGAGTGTAGTGTGAATCCTGTGGCAGAGAACTTCAAAGCACCAGAGTGATGTGAAATAAACACTCAGCTCTCACATCATCGTCCTGGATGTGGGTGGAGAAGGTGGAGCAGGAGTGGGAGAAGGGTAGGTGTCTGGCGTTCTGGGTCCAAATGTGTTGGTACTGAGGGGAGGAGGAGACGGTCTACTCCTATGTTTTCTGAGGGTCCGGTGAAATGGGGCCAGGTGTGTTGGTCCCATCCATGCTGTGAACTGGGATCTGGAACTGGGGGGTGACGACTGACGGAAACTGGAAGACATTATCAAGGGGTGTGTTAGATGCACTGATAGATACAGAAAGACTGACTGAGAGCTGAGAGCAGCACTGACCTGGAACAGGTGGCCTCCCTGGCGTCGTGTGGCTGGGCTGAGTGGAGCGACCGGACTGAGCGTGCTCCAGAAGTGAATGTTGGAGAGAAGTGGGCTGGGAGTCAGCAGAAGCGTTGGAGTCTGAGGAGAAAACAAGGCCCACGCTTAAACTAGACTGAGATTAATGTAAAAAATAAAAATGAATGAATATTGGGTGTCAGTTTGGCTCAGTGGGCGAGCAGGCAGCCACATGGCTGGGGAGCAGCGGCCTGGGTTCGAGGCTGACTCGTGGCCCTCTGCTGCAGGTCTTCTCTCTCCATCTTCACTGTTTCACTATCCAAAAATGCCAAAACAAAAAGTTGTGACTTTCTAGCTATTGTGCTACTCAGAGGTGTCATGTTACATGCTTGGAGTTTATTTCTAGTCTGTCAGGATCACAATGCTTTTGTTTGATTTCAGTGTTGCCCATTAGCAGCAGCAGCAGCATGCATTTCTTGGAGGAACCCTGAGAATGCAATTACAAGGCACTAATAGACCTTATCGAGGTCCGGGAAGTAGGATGCTGAGGCTGCTGCAGCATACCCCAGGGGATCATAGAGAATCTGCACATCCACAGCTACTTGAATGAATAAATATGCATGTGATATATGATCTGATATGGCGTGGAGAGAGAATCACAAACCAAAAGAACAACTACCAACAGAGTTAGTGCCAAAGCACTTTCACTTGGTTTTCTTTTGTTTTCTCTTTTGGTCTGGCACTTTTTGCCATCAGAATTGTGATCCGAATGCCCCGAGGTGCAAACACATTTTGCTTTTGCAAGGATAGCTACCGTATATCTTCCAATAGTAGCCCCGGCGTTTATTCAAAAAAATTATTCAGCCGGCCCGGCGTTTAAAAGAGACCGGCTCTTATTCCCTTCTCAGACTCCATGCACGTTTTGACTTTCTTCCTTCCTCGATAGCATCCGATGACAAAACATTTTTGACACAAAAAGGTATTTGCCGATTTACTGCAGGAGGGCGGTAGCCCAGATGGTACGAAAACAGTAGTAGTGTACGGAAAAGGTGGTGGGTCATTGGAGATCGGCGTTTACTACAGACCGGCGCTTAAAGGAGACCGGCGTCTATTTGTCGTGACATGTTTTCAAACCCGTTTATTAGAAACGAGCGTCAATAAGAGACAGGCCACTACTAGAAGATATACGGTACATAGGATCTCTACAGGCTCCTGATGCTCACGTGACTCTTTTATCATTATTCATTTCTATTTGTGCCAAAGAGTCGATTGTGTTCATCTGGACGTATCGTTTTCAGTGGGAGAAACGTTTCATCATCATCATCATCATCCAGGTGACTTCTTCAGTCTCAGCTGACTGCAGGTGTCCAACCTTACAAACAGTACCTTTGTATAATGACTGAAACCGGCACCACTGAAGGAACAACGGGCTGGGAGGTCAGCTCCCTGCTACGTCCAGATGAACAGAATCAACTTTGTGGGATTTACTTACCTGGATGATTGAGCATGCGTCAAGACATTTCGATTTGTGTTATTTCAGTTTATTACATTATATGTGGTATATTATGACGATGTCTAAGGCAGGACATGCAGGAAAAAAAGAAAGGGGAATAAAAATAATAAAATCCCAGAGGATCAGGAGCAACTGGCAGTCGACCCGCCAGAGGCTGGCCACCCTGGTACGAGTCGAGAACAGGGTGCCACCCCGAGGCACCAAGCACACAGAATAAAGTGCTCTGTGTGTGTGTGTGTGTGTGTGTGTGTGTGTGTGTGTGTGTGTGTGTGTGTGTGTGTGTGTGTGTGTTAAAAGGTGCTTTGAGTAGAAAAGGACTATGTTAGTAACTGACCTCTTTACACAGTAACACAGTCATGATGTTAGAATCAGAAAAAAGAACAGTCGTTTCCTGAAAACTTAAAGACACCTTCAAACAGAAGCCGACTGCTTTTACATGACACCTCAGAAATTACTCTTTTATTGGTATTGAAAGTGCTTTAGTTGAAAATATCCCCATTCAGTCTAAAAATATCTGGTGAGGATTTTGATCTGGCTTTATAGGAAGACAGGAAATAACAGGGTGAATCATTAAAAATCAACTACTTAGCTAAAACCTATACTACAGCTCTGACTCCATCACAGGCTGCAACAGAAAAAAAACAGGAAAGGAACTCTGAGCTGGATCTCATCTCATGACCACACCTGGCTGGCCTGTGGAGGACACACAGTGAACCAAGAACATGATCACATCTAACAGACTGTGACATTTTATACAGCAGCACACGCAGGCGTCCATCCATCCATTCGTTTCCGCTTATCCTTTTTAGGGGTGCTGCAGACAGACACAGACAACCAATCGCACTCACATTCACACTTATGGGCAATTTAGCATTGGCAATTGTTTCCAATTATGGGCAATTGTTTCCAATTAACCTATCCCCACAAGGTGCATGTCTTTGGACTGTGGGACCCCACACAAACTCCACACAGAAAGACCTGATGGTGGAATTGAACTCAGGACCTTCTTGCTGTGAGGCAACAGTGCAAACCACCGTGCCACACACAGGTATGTGATCTGTAAATAGCATGACCAGGAAGACTAAAACGCCACAACAAAGCAAGGGAGCATAATCTTGAAGCACTGCTGCCCCCTGCTGGACACGATCACTACCTGTTTGAGCCGTTTCTGTGAGCTCACCTGTAGCATTGCTGGTGTGAGAGAGGCAGTAGGCAGTGAGGGGCTGCAGAGATTCATGGGGGAGAAGTCAGATGCAGTGACAAGCAGAGCTGGCGGGTTGATCTGCAGGATTTTGGGGGGCTTGCGTGCCTTTCCTGAGCTCTGGGTGCTGACTGTGGTGCAGCTGCTCACTGAGGACGAACTGGTTTCAGTGTCCAACATGCTGGTCTCGTCTCCAGACAGGACAATGCTGCTCTCCATCTGCTGCTCAAAAACAGTTATCTTGGTTTTCTTTTTTTTACTCTGACATATTCAAACTATTAATATGTGACTCAATATGATGGGCAGCACATCAACACAAACACCCCAAAGAGAACTAACACAGGAGTCCATAGTGACTTTAGTGTCCATGCTCATTTCATTTAACTTTTGTTTGAAAATGTCTAGTTTTAATGTAGTGTTTATTGTTTTCAGTTAGTTTGAATTTTCAGAATATGGAGGGGTATTTGTCAGTGCAACATGTCGAAAAGATATATTCTAACAGACATGTCAAAGTCACAGAGTCTCCATCGTTACAACGCACTCATCAACCCGTTTTTCTTCACAAGTCGTCTCAAACTGGATATTTTCATTTTCTTTATCAGAAAGAAATATAAAGTACATATAAAGTGTTGCCTTTGACTAAAGCTAGTTAGACCTATTACTTCATATCTAGCTCTCATTTTTAGCTGAGTTCTACTTAACTATAATAACTTTGGTAAAGATGCATTGAGTAGCGCTGAGAGGAGATTCAAGTCAGACTTTGACACGACTGTAAAATCACCAAAAAGCAGCCGCAGAATTCTAAAATACACGTTGAACGTTCTCTTAAAGACATTAGTGTCAATACAAAAACACACATAATAACCTTAATCAAATATCCTGTATTATTAATGAACTTCTACCATTTCTTAAGTAAATGAACTGCGTGTAAACTTACCATATGTATGATATGCAGTACTGTGTAAAACTCCAGACTCTGTGTTTTTTTGTAATCGTGAAAAAGAGTACTCCAGACTTTCTGAAGGGATTTTTTTTTTTATCTGAAGTTTTTCTGCAGACATTTCTGCCTTTTCTCCCCAGTCCTTTTTCTGTTTTGTTTCTTTAGCCACTTAACACTGACCTTTGTTTTTTGCTTTTATGAATCATTCAAGCAAAAAAAAGAAAAAAAGGCACATAAATAAACCAGTGTTGTATATGTATATAACAGAAAACTTGGCATTCCTATTTCTTTTTTGCCCCAGCAAGGTGGCTCAGAAAGAGCCGTTAGCTGCAAACTTAGCATATCCCAACAGTGTGTCCTTAAACAAATCTGAGGAAACTGGGAAAAAGTGAAGGTCAGATAGCAGATGAACAGTTTCTGAAGGTCATGTCCTGCCTGAAGACATAAGAAAAAGTCCAGGAAAGACCTGACCCAGGACCTGTGAGGTGCTTCAGGCCCTTCAGCTGATCCACCTACTGAAGCCTCAGAAACGGTCTTAGCCTTTCTTAAGGAAGGCAAACAGGAAGAAAAGGCTGCCAGAACTGCCAACAGTGAGCGTCCAAAGTCTGTTAAACACAGTGGAGGCTGTGTCATTGTTTGCAGCTGCATTTCAGCCAATGGTGTTAGGGATCATATCAAAACTGGTGGAATTATGAACGCTGAAAAGTACCGAAAAGTATCATCAGATTTTTAATACTCCATGCAAAAGCATCTGAAAAGCATCTGATTAGCACTGGCCTCATTTTTCAAAAAACATATGTGGACAGAAAAACACACGATCAGTCATGGATTGGCCTACCCAGAGCCGGCACTGACGTAGTGTGGGATCATTTTAACAGAAACGGAGCAAAATGCAGCCAACGTCCAAACAAGGGCCTTCAATGTCCTTCGAAAAGTCTGGAGAACTATTCCTAAAGACTACTTAAAGAAAGTACCCTTGAAGAATAAAGGTGGTCATACCTAATATGGAGTAGTGTACTACGATGACGTGTAATTGTTCCAATGAACACAGTGACCGTGTCTCTGCGTTTGAATGTATACTTGCCTTCTCCTGTGCCTGAGTATTTGTGGGCTCCGGTGCCTGAGCATCTGTGGGCTGAGAAGATCCAGACTCAATGTCGCTGTCAATCACCAGCTCCTGGGAGGAGTCTGGCACTACATTGGGAGAGGGGCTGGTTGAGGTCAGATCTGGGAGGTTGAAGGTTGGTTCTGATGGGCGGATGTGATCGAATGAGTAAATGGTCTGTGGTGGCACGGAGGAGTGTGTGCTGATGTCTTCAGCCCTGTGGGGAGGAGTTTGAAGAGAATCCAAGGGGCTGGGCATGAGGCCGGGCTCTATAGCAACCTGAGGGGGCAGTGCTGGTGCTGGTTTTTGAGGGGTGTTCCCGAACTTGATGACCGAGGGCAAAGCAGTGGGTTGCTGTGCTTGAGGCAGCGCATCCTGGCCCTGTGAAGCGGCAGTGACAGCCCTCTTGTCAGCCATCTTCTCTGCTGGATTCTCTATTTTGATGGACTTGAAGAGCTGCCGCCCATTTTGCAGCGAGTTGAGCGTGAAGGACGTATACATGCCAGAGTGAATGTAGTCATTACGGTTTGACTGCTTGGTGCTGGAGGCCAGAGATGCTGCGCTAACTCCCACCCTGGCTCTGTCGCCAGAGTCGGCCTCCTGCACAATGTCGTCGCCCCTCTTCGATAGCGGAGTGGTACCCCCTGCGCCCACATCCACACCCTCTGCTCGAGTGATGTCTCCTTTGAGGATGTCAGGATAGGACACGAAGCGATAGACAAACTTCTGACCATTCACCTTCTTTATGATGTTCTGAAAAACAGAAACACAGCATAATAAGTATGCAGGCACACAGCTAGTGCAGTGTGAGACTGTGGTAGTATGTTTCTAAGAAAAAATATAGAGTCAGACCACAGAAAGGCTTTGTGCGTGGGACAGATCCGTCTTTCCTGTCTGTACCAATCTACTAACCACGAATGCTGCAGCCAAACATACCAGACCAGCCCTGCCCTGAACGCCCACAGGGTCAGCCTGAGCCGCAGCCAAACCGCGAGCAGAGTGGGAGACAGATAGCTCTCTCCTTCTCTTCAGCATGTCACAGAGCAGTAAGTTTGACAGCGCCCCCTCCCAACTCAAAAATGCATTTGACATTTATTGTGGACAACCAAGTGTGGTACTTAAAGAGGAAGTGGGACTGGTTCGGTGACATTACTACTACTTTAAAGCCCATCACGGTGCCACAGATCACTACTGAAAACAGATTTCCTGTACGTCTGTAAATACTCTGTAATGGTTGCGCTTTGATGCAGCTGTCTGGAGGAAATGGACCTCTGAGTCTCCAGCTGCTGCTTCAAAACACACTTTAAATTATGAACAGCAATTGCACACCTGATTTGACACACATCAGAATCGAGCATCGTTGTGATCAAACTCACAGTTCACCTTTTGGATGAGAGTGTCTATGTAGCTAAACTTTCCGACTCCCAGACGACATGTCGGGGAGTGTTTTTTTAAATATTCAACTTCAGCTGAACTTGGGGGGCTTTTTGAAATTCTAAATAAAAGGACAAGAATAAAACAACCACATGATGCATCACAGATTAACTGATGTCATATATTCCACATTACAAACAGGTTAGTGGGAAAACTGTACTAATGAAATCAGAGATGATCTGAACCTGTATGGTAACTGGACTGATTCTTATATAGCGCTTTTCTACTCTCCCGGAGAAGCACTCTATACAACAACCTCATTCACCCAATCACTATTTTCTATACTTTAGTGCGCTAACTACATTCATACTCCGATGGATGCATCAGAGAACAACTTGGGGTTAATATCTTGCCCAAGGATATTTGGCATGCAGGGATTGAACCACTAACCTTCCAATCAGTAGCTGACCTGAGCTACAGCCAGTTGGTAGAGTTGCCTGTACCTCCGCCCAAGGTGCCACAACTGAAGCTGAATGAAGCTACCATGAGTAAACTGCAGCCTGGCTGTAAAAGTGAGGTGATCCCCACAGACTCCCAGTTTAAAAGTCTTGGCAGCACGCAAAAGCATTATGCTTTGCATGGTAGGTGAGTTTTTTTGTTTTTACTTCTCCTGTTTGGATTTTACTGAGGTTTAAAGTAAGGGGCACGTCTGCTTGGATTGACAGATGCGGTTATAGTGCAGGCAGCTATCAGCTGCTAGGCCTCTGCTAACTGGAGTCAAAGAACTGGATCGCTTGACCACATTTGTGGGTTTGAGCATTTAAATGGCCTTATGTGATAAATCCGCTGTGAGACAAAACCCATTCGACAGGTTCAAAAGTCTGTGCTTCAATTTCAGTGAAATTCAGTTATTTTATTAGTCTGTTACTTACCGCTGTAGGTCTCTGCATTGCACAGTTTATAAATATGGTCAGTTTTGGCTCCAGTAACAGTAACAGCCCAGTCTCAGATTCAGATTATTACAGATGCAATCACCGCAATTTTCTTGGCTGATTCTGATGTGTTGTAAATGCATCACTAAGACAGATTTTCTTTCTAAAACCCATAATTCAATAAAAAACAACTTTTCTTCAATACAAAAGTTTTATTTTCACAATAACAGAAATGATTCAACTTTACAATTTCCACAAGTTCTCGCTTAAACAACTGAAAATAAAGCACTCTCCTGCTGTGAGAGGTACAAATAATCAACTGAAAATAAGCTACCCGACATATTTTAGTTTACATCACATAAGCAGGTGCAAAACAAATGGCAGAAACTTGCATCACGTTGCAGTATGTCCATAAATTAATGCGATAATGAGACTTTTACCCTCCTCTCGTTTTCACCTGTCTCACAAATTCTCCTCAGAACCACTTTGATCTTAGGCTGCTAGTTTGTGACTGGCTACGAGTAGCTTTAGCTTCTTTGCCTCTGCTAGCTTCTTTAACCCTAGAACACTATCGCCGGGTGATTGTCACCCGAGCAAATGTATTTACATAATTTTCAATATGTTGCATTTGTCTGGGTGTGGTGGGTCCCTGGGTAGCTTCAGCATTGCCTTTGATGAATTTTTAGGCCCTAACCCCCCATGACACTTTTTGTTCATTTTGTTAGCCATGGCACAGTTGAAAATAAAAGAAGACCACTCTAATTTGTCATGTGTTGTCATATTGATGTATTGATATGTGATATATTTTGATGACAAGTACTTTTAATTGGGTATATTGGGTAAAAATCACCCGGCGTTAGTGATGGTGTTATTATTTTTAGCGTTAAGTGTTCTAGGGTTAAAATATCCATGTTCAGCTGGGTGAGGGTGATTTTTAAAACACACTAATAACATTTTTTTTTTTTTAAAAGAACAACTTTCAAGGCAGTTAAGGCTGACAGCAATCGATAGACCACCAACCACACAGTGACCACCCTATTGGCCACAGGAAAAAACATATCCTGACATCAACATCAGCCTGCAATTGGTTGAATGAACAATTGAATGAACAACAATGAATGGTTTAGGTTCAGTCTTAATGAACTTATAGTGTAATAACGGTTACCTGAAGCACAAAAAAAAAAAAAACCTGAGCTTTCCCATCAAATTCTACCAGCTGTCATGTATCCTACCTGATAGAAGACTACAGATGTGCTTACCTTGTCATAGTAGTATCTGAGTGCTCTGCTCAGTTTGTCATAGTTCATATTGGGCTTGTTCTTGCGGGCTCCCCACAGCCGGGCCACCTCCTCAGCCTGCAGCAGTTTGAACTCCCCTTCCTCGTTGGTCCAGCAGATGAGCTGCTCATTGTTGGAATCCAACAGAAGCTGAAGCAGGAACTGCCACAGGGTGACGGAGTTGTCCATGTCTCTCACTGAAAAAACAAACAAAAGGGCACGGACAAAAGAAAAAAATAAGAAAAAGACGTTTTGGGTCAGTAATAACTCTAGTAGTGAGATCCCACAGGAATGTGGCCCAATTTCTGTCTTATATTACATCTTACTAAGCTTTTACAGGACCAGGCGGAACATCTACTACAAGCACTGTTCACCTGTACGGTTCTGCCATTGCCATTGTAGGTATTACTGTAGGGTCTACCGCTATAAAGCGCCTTGAGGCGACTGTTGTTGTGATTTGGCGCTAAATAATTAAAATTGATTTTAAAAAAATTAAATAATAATGCAGCCACACACTCTGCTGAATAAACAGAAGACTGGTTTCTTTAATGGCTGGATTGAGCCAAAAACCTTGGATGCCACACTCTTCATGGAAATGTCTAATACCCAGAGAACACAGTCAGTTTGATCTTCTTCATACCTCGGTGAGCAGAAGAAAGCATTTAAATTAGGGCTGGGACAACGCGTCAACGTAATCGAATACGTCGATGTAATCGATTACGTCGACGTAAAAAATTTGCGTCGATGCGTCATCACTTTTAAAAAAAACACATGGCGGCAGCGAGTAGCGGTAACATGTCAACTTAAGCCACACCCCGCGAACACGCAGTTCTACAGTATGGGGATATTTGAACCGAAAAGGAAGTGATTCAGTCGTTTGCCGGCTTTGTAAGGTGGAAATGGCCGATCATAAAACGACCGTAAGTTTTCAACTTTTTTACTAACGCTGGTTTTTACCCTTTAATTCATCCAGACACCCCCCACGTAGACACACACTCAGAGATAAACACCCAACCTCCGTAAATGCAAAACTAATTTAAGTTGCTTAGCAGTAACATATATCATTAGATTCATCGATGCATCGAAAAATTCATCACTAGATTCATCGATTCGGAAAATAATAGTTTTGCCCAGCACTAATTTAAATTAATTTTAAGACTCCGGCTGTTTACGACCACGATATATAACATATAGATAACATATTTCACTTTAAGCCAATTATTCAGAGATACACAGATTACACATAAACATAAAAATTAACATTGCAATGTGGTGTTCCCAAAATTCCCTTCCTAAAATGCAATAAAGCCCGCACAGAAAGGAGACTTGCTGTAGGAGCACAGGATATGCACAGCTGTGTCATTTGCAGAGGTGTTTATGTAAATATTTACGTCTGCGACACCAATATATGATCGTAGGAAGGACTCTTTAAATAACTGTTTTTATTCTTATGTCCATTTTGGTTCTGGGTTTGTTTGTTTTTTTAAGCTGATCAAACTTCATGCCTGTCACTGTTTCTATGTGTGTCTCTTATATGTGTTGCACTGCACCATGTTGTGAGAATTGAATTGACAGCAGCTAAAAGAATTCGGTGCAGACCAATGTTTGTCTTTTTTTTTTTTTTTTTTTTTGTACCATGCCTTTAATTTAGTGTTCAGCATTGCAGGACTATGAAGGATTGTGACATCCACAAGCAGCAACCCCCAACTGGGTAGCAGGCAGCCATTTCTACCCTGCTGCTATTGGCTCACGCTTTGCTAGACGGGGCTATTTCCAAAAGTTTTACAAAATGCAATTAAGCCAAGCAAAACAATTTTCCATATTATAAACTACAATAAAAACTGTCACTTACGCAAATACTGGATTTACATTGAAACAATTTAATAAAAGAAACAACAAAAACACCTAAAGCTCTTTAAAAAAAAAAAAAAAATCCACACATTTGCACTTTAAAACAAAATATGACACACCTCCCTATCAGAGCCACTAAATAAAAAACAAGCAGCATTAGTTACACTATAACAGAACAATATGTCAAAGGTCACATTTAACTGGCACTGCTTTAAAGTTCCAAGTCAAAAAGGTGACTCATTTTTGTTAGAAGCTGTTTTCTTGCCTCCTCTGTTCACATTTCTAATGAGAGGGATACAGACATGAGGGGAGGAGCTGAGGATGATAATTATTGATGTGCAATTCTGGATAACTGTGACAGAACTCTGATAAGGATTGCTATAGAAACTTTACAGCTTGGTTAATTAATGCACGTTGTTTAAAATGCTAGAAGATGCAATCATCGCTAAAGAGTTTGTTGAGAGAGAGAGCCAATAAAACCAAAGTAAATGGTCACAGTTGGCTAGCTGAGCTAAGACTTGGAGCAAGTTGGATTTCTCCTTAAAAAGAAACTGAAGGCATGTGAAAAGATATGGCACCCTTTCATTTTTGACCGAGTGTCCTTTTATGTGGCAACAGAATTGATCACTCTCTTTCTTGTCTCATTGTCTTCTTACTGTTGTCATTTTTCATTGTTTCCCAGGTTTTTGTTAATGTGTATCTTTCTTTTTAAAGCCAAAACAAAGACAAGGACATATGAGCATTTAAACAGCCAGAACAGCTTCTGAATTAAAAAGTTTAGTTGTCACAGTAAGTTAAAACTGTTGACCAATTCAAGCTGTCAACTCACGCACTAAATTATATGTAGGAAAACAGTCCACCTTAACAGTTGCCAGCTGCCTTGGCGCGACTGTGAAGTTGATCATTATTTTGTCACTACACGGCCTGTCTGATAAAGATGTTGAGTCAGAAACCCTGGCACAGTCAGATGACTTTAGGAACTGTTTACTCAGTTACATCTAAGTGTTATATGTAGACCTGCCATCATAAGAACAGTGGTTACATCACTTCACAAATCAGCCACAAATGATTGCACTCTGGTTTTTAAGTAGACAACAATTCAAAGAAGGCTAATAATGTCTGTGGTGGCCGCCATCAGAAGTGTGCATCTCTCAAATAACACAATAACTGTGGGAATAAACAAGGTAGCAGCCCCATACGACTGCCACCTGTAAAAGTGTAACCGTACAGCAGTAATGATTCGACTCTGTCCAGTCCTTACCGACTGTGTGATGAAGCAATCAGTTTCACTATGGTCTCACACTGTGGCGTGCAGGACTGTTCAAAAGCCTCGAGCCAGCTCTCGTTTCTTTAGATTTGGCTTCCAAGGAGCCGGTAGTCTTGAGCAATAGTTCTCCAAGATTTCTAAATGTTTTTCAAACTTTGAACATGACCCGCTTTCTCACTTATTTTCAGAGGAATGGGTTATTATTTATTAATATGACCTATGAATCATTCAAGTACAAAAAAGGCACCTAACCCAAAGGTTGAACCAGCGTAAGAGAATTTAGCACAGAAAAATATGTAATTCTGTCGTTAGACACAGAATTTGCCATCACTTGTGTAAATTGAAAAAAAATCTAACAAACATAAAATAGTACTGTTGCACCAATAATGTGATTACTAAAAGAGTTATTAGCCAAAAGTAGATATTAACTTATATTATTTTTTGGTGTGTAGTGTGTCCTTTTTAAGAAGTCTTTCTTAAGGAAGGAAAAATGGGAAGAAACGGCTGAGGTATGCTAACTGGGACAGCAACGGGACTTAAAAGCAGCTGGACTTGATGAATCCAATTCTTGGGTTTAAATCATCAACAAATACCCAGAGGTCGGGAGACGGGAACAACAGTGTGTTTCCAGGCATCTGTACAACACGGTGGAGCTTCTGTCACGGTTTGAACTGCATTTCAGCCAGTGGTGTTGGGGATCTTGTCAAAGATGATGGAATAACAAACACAGAAAAGAGCAATCCGATTTTGTCATACCAAATATTGACTTTGAAGCTCAGCAGAATTGTACAAACTCCATTTTTGCCATATTTACATATTAGATATGCAGGCCTGCTGAGGCCCATGTGTTTCAGACTGTCTTTGAGTCATGGTGGGAAACAACACCAAGTCAATATGATTAATTATGCTAAAAGAATCCTGTTATTTGGAGATAAATCGCGGTTTGAACAACGATGTAAACAAGTGAGTAATGATGAAAAGGCTGACTTTTGATACTGCTTTGGTTTCCTGTGTTATTTTCTAAATTTCTGCTCAACCCCTCGGTGTGTTTTTCTTTGATACTTGTGATTGACTTTACTGATATGACAGCCCACAAACACAGGCGGCACACCCACACAGGTGTCCTCACTGCAACTAATTAGGACTATGTAGGAGTGTACAGAAGGTTGTTGCCTGCCATCTCTCTCCACATTGTATCTCACATATTTGTGAGCACTAACTTTTATTTTCTTTTTGTTCCATGCTTTGTGATCTTGAAATCAAGAGCACAGGCCACTGGTACAAGCTCACTTCAAACCAGCCAAGCCAGCCTATCTATAGTCCTTCCTGCCTGTTACCTCAGCTGGGTGCATCTCTCAAGGATCACCTAATTATATGGTTTCCAAAAGAAAAATGAGAAGTTCCTTTCCTCAGCAGGCAAAAGGCTTCTATGGAGTTAAAAAATAAAAAACATCAGATGGGTGAGTTCATGCTGTGAGTGACACTGGAGTAGGGCTGCCACAAACGATTATTTTGATAGTCGACTAGTCACCGATTATATGTACCTGTTATTAGTCGACTAATCAGATCATGCATCCATTGGACGTAAAACGTACAGCTTATTGCACCAGCATGCATCTGCTTTTATATAACTATCATTAGCTTACAGCTTTGAGTGTTTAAGGTATGTGCTAACTAAAAATAAAGACAGAAGTTTATTACATTTTAATGAAATCTGCAGATTGTTTCGGTGAAGTTTAATAAACTCAGCCGTCTGCTCCTTGCTATCTAAAATATAACAGGACACCGGAGTATATTGTGTGTGCTGTGTGAAAACTATAACTTTAATCTCAGCCAAACCGATTTACTCAGGAACAAATAAAAGACTAAAAAAACCCAAACAATAACATTTTAAAGTTATCTAAGTGATTTATATATCATGTTTAACCTGAGTTGCGAAAGACGGCGATGGGTTTGAAAACGTTTTGCCGGGAGTCCTTTGTTCTCAACGGCTATACTGAGCCTTGGACCCCGGCTAGCTATTGAGCTGGTGGGTAACAGACATCTCCGAAAACGAGGGAGCACTTTTGAAAATATGTGGGGTCTTGATCAACTGAGCAGATATTTGAGGTTTACACGACTACATTCTCGCCTGAAAATATGTTAAATGTTTATTTTATGACCCAGAAAGAATAATAAGAGTAATATTAAAACTAACTAGCCACAGCCATTGTTGAAAACTGAGCAGGGCCACACTATGAATTCTGGGACACAGCTTCTTCTTCTTCGGGGTTTAACGGCAGCTGGCATCCTTGTACATCCAGTGCTGCCATCTTCTGTTTCGGTCTGTTATTACACTCTTAAATCGTACTACTTCCTGCGTCTTTTGGGATCCTAAAAGCGTCAAACGACACATCGACCATTAAATTAGTCGTCGACGTAATCGTGACAAGTTGACTAATCGTGGCAGCCCTATTTCACATATTTGAGAATGAAGCCCACCACTGATGCTGTAGTGTAATTTTGGTGCTAGCACCAGCTGCAGGAAATGTATATCTACAGTTTGTTTGTAATAGTTTGTCTGTTTTAAAAATTCTTTTTTTTTCTTTTAAGTATTTGTATCAAATTCATGCAAAAAAATTAAAAATATTTTGTGTTTTGAATTATACCTGAATTAGACGAGGCTGTAAAGTTGTTATCTTGGGGGCATAGAGGAGGAGCATTTAATCCACCCATTCGCATAGACTTCCTTTTGGAATGACTTACATCATCGATTGTTTTTCCTCAGGAAACTGGGTAGCTTTGGCTGTGTGTGTGTCTCGCTCTCCCTCTCCCTCTCTGTGTTATGTATTTATGTTGTCGTACTGGTGGCGAATAATAAGAAGTGTTAGTGAACTAAAACTGAAGAATGTGGGATACTGCTTGTCTGTGATTTGGACAGCCCAGCACGTGCTCCCGACACATTCAGTCGGAGATACCCACCTTGGCTCGACACATATTATACTGCATTTGTGACTAATACATTTCGAATTGAAACACTGAAAAAGCACAGTGTACCCAGAAAAAACATTATATGCGGCGATAAATGCACTGACACCAAGTGTCTCCCTGCCTTTCATCATCAGGCAGCAGCAAACCGGTCATCAGAGGAGGCCGAGATGGTGGTTAAGTTTAACATTTCAGCTCAGTTAAGCACTTTAAGCACAAGCACTTTTTCAGTAACTTCTCTGTCTTGTAGAGCTGTGCTCCAAATAAAGAATGTTGTGTTGACAAGATTGTTAGTTAAGTATTTACAAATCAATATCATCTGTATGGATGGATATTTTCAAATTAAAAAAAGTGAACATGTAAAACTGCAGCGTTAAGTAATGTAATTGAAAAATTTGGGTGCACCTAACTTTTGTGCAGTGAGGCGCACCAGTGCAACCATGGCAAAAAGTTAATCTAGAGCCCTGTTGAGGTTGTCATGATTCATGCATGACAGGGTTAAATAACAATAATTACTATAGATGTATGACGTGTTTCATTGTAACATGAAACAACCAGTGGGTGGCAGGGTATGGAGTGACATATCAGTGTCCACTGTAGTGGTTTATGTGCAAGTATACCATCAACACTGATACAAATACAAGAAAACAGCCTTTGAATAGCTGTCCACTGTAGTGACCACTATGTGTGAAAGGGTTAAACTGTTTTACATTTAAGCTAATATTGTAGTTTGGATGAGTTGGAATTTATGTAATTAATAGCCACACATGTCTTAGACTGAGTCATAATAATCTCTGCATAGCCCTTATTGGTGTTAATACCAACCCAGCTTTCAAGTTTCAGTGTTAAGAGAAGTCATTGCAGAGTAATGTTCTTTCAGGTCAGGGGGTGGCAGTAAATGACCACTGTTAAGAAGGTACTGGGACAATGAATGCATATCATATTTAGGAATCCAAATTTAAAAAAAAATTATTTAAATTCAAAGGGAACCAGAAGGAAAAAACCTTTTGCTTTGTCCCGTTTTATCTTTTTGTTATTGTTTTTCACAGTTTCTTTGAGTTTAAAATAAAAGGATAGGCATTAGATAATGATTAAAGTGATGTCTGCTGTTTAAGCAGGACTGTGTGGGACATCTTATTTGAATAGCTTTTCATGCTATCTGATGTCAGTTTTTTAACTGTTAATAGGAATATACATGAACCATTATTTTGGGCAAGCAGTTAATTAAGCCACATCACTGTTAAGTCTATTGTTGTATGGAAAATAATCTCCTGCCACTTATTGTCTGTCCTCAGTTGATACAATAGAGCATTGGTTGAGAAACATCAGTGAGGTGTTCATTCATTTTTGTGTGTGTGTGCATGGCTGACTGTTGTGTACAATCAGTCAATTGTTCTGTTTGAGCTCACCATGAACTGTTACTCCTGTTGACCTTCAGATATCCTACAGATTGGATGCTCTATCGAGCAATTTCCTCTAAAAGCCCAAACATATTTGGGGGGGAAAAAACTTTTTAGTGTTTCAGAAAGTCAACTTTTTTTAAATTTATTTTTTTAATTTCGCAACTTAATAGCTTCAATAATATCTTCAAAGTGTCTTCAAACAGTTAACTTGTGTATTTGTTTCCTGCTTTTGGATTATTGAAGCTTGATTTCATATGTCATATTAGGGTTGTGCAATATGACCAAAATCTCATGTCCCGATATAAGACATTTATCGTTCCGACAACGATATATATCACACAAATTTTTACATTTTCTCTAAATTCTGTGAATCTCGAGCAACTCTACTTGCGCAATGTGTTTTCAGCTGGGCGACTTGTACCTGGAGTCGAGTGTTTTGACCGATGCATGACACTATACATTTTTAGACATAAGTTGTAACAACTGCCATTTTCTTTTCTTTGAGTATTTATTACACGGCGTGCTACGGGGAAAGCCTGTTCTAATGTTTGAGTCTAAGGTTTCTTTTTTAGCGCCTGATGGCTCTCATCCATAAACTCTCTGCATACTCGTTCACGTGATTCTTGAGTAGGTGGTTGAAGAGGTTTGCTGTGTTTTACTGAGGTGGGAACCGGTTTGCGGCATAATTTGCATTGTACAGTTTTCTGGTCCATGTCAGACTTTAAATAATGAAACCATGTCCATACTACCGAGGTAGCCCCTCGTTTAGGAATAAGGTCCTTGATTTGTTTTGACTGGTCCTTCTCTTTGGAGCTACCTGGTTCTGCCTCATCTCCACTGGCCATGCTGGTATTCTGTGCCTGCATCCATGTGGTGACTGTTTGCGCCATTTATAGTCACATCATGTTTTTATTTGAGGTAATTTGTTTTATGCATATTCTAAAAATTTATGTTTGAAAATAATGTATTTTGTCGTCATTTCAGTTTATTTTGAAAAGTCTCAACAGGATCTTCAGATTTATTGTGAAAGGTTTATGTGGAAAATAAAGAAGCGGATGGCGGAGCCACATGCTGGATTTACTGTTGTTGTTGCTAAGGACAACGCATAAAAAAAGTCGCTTGTATGTCTGTAGTGTGGTTATTTTTTAATATACAAGAAAGAGAGATCTTTAAGAAATGGCCACTACAGTGACCATCAAAACGATGAAAACACATGCCGTAAACAGTTTATTCTGTGACACCACGAAACAAACGATAGTGTAATATGAAACAATATACGTTTTCATATTGTCATCCGATATATATTGTTATATCGAACAGCCCTATGTCATATAAAATATATTTTGCCCTTGTGTTCTTTTCTTTCTTGTACCTAAAACTGACTGGTTTTCTTTAAGGTTTTAGTTGGAGATTGTGTTGTTATGTAACAGGTTTCTAAGGCATTTCACAGGGGGGAAAGATTTACACGGTTTGTTTTTTTTTTTGTTTTTTTTTTGTTTGTTTGTTTGTTTTTTATTTCATCAGGTCAGCAGTTGGTCCAGAAGGTTCTGCCGCAGGGGCCGGCAATAAGCGCTTGCAGCAAACGCAGGCCCAGGTGGACGAGGTATGATATATGTGAAAACTGGCTTCTATTTCATTTCAGCATTTAATTTGAGGCCCACATTTCTATTCTCTTGTAGCTTATTGGTGAGAATCTCCCAAATATCTTTCAAATCTTAATTCGCAGGTGCTTTAGTGGTACAAATGCGCCAGATCTTTTCTTCTTAAGTTATTAAATTTGAAACCACCTCTCCAAAAATGCCTGCTTCATCTCAAAGTTCAGGTTCATTTCTCAGTTATACTATTATGCAATGAAATGCTTATGTACCAGTCCAGCTGTACACAAATAAGGAGAAGGGACAAGTAGAGAAAGATTCAATCAACAATTTGGATTTTTTTTTTTTTTTTTTTTTTTTTTTTTTAAAAAATTTTACC
>VURO01050198.1:8383-19129 GCA_015108175.1 Pelvicachromis taeniatus | reverse complement strand
AAAAAAAAAAAAAAAAAAAAGGGGGGGGGGGGGGGGGGGGGGGGGGGAGAAGAAAAAAAAAAGCGTGTGTTTGTGAAAAGATGAACATGAATACTGGCATCGGTGGTCTGAGTACCTTGCTGTCTCCTAGAACGGTGACGATGGGGATTCCCAGTGCTTTGACATGCTGCTTAAGTCCAGGTCCCATAGCTGAAGCCAACTGCTGCAGAATAGAAAGAGTCTGCTGCACCTGAAAAATAGAAAATAAAACCCTTATTGACATTGGTCGTGTTACATTTATTTGAAGGGTGTTTATTTATTTCAAGTATTACTGTACAATTACCTCACGTGATATCGCTCCATGCTAAACTGATACACACACGTTGTGATTTCATCTGAGGAAATCAACTGGACTTCTTTAAGTTTCACAGACTTTTCACGTGACGAGGCTTCTTCAGTTCAGAATCCAAATGGGAGTTCCAGGTATTTAAACCCAAGTGGGTGTTAATAGTTGTCTCACTATTAGTCATGTTCCTCATCATGTCATAAATAAAAGGCATGGCTCATTACCACCAGATGTTTTGGGTGAAACCACTGAGAGCTTGCCTCACCCAATCATCTCACCTGATGCTAGATGTGAGTCGCCTAGGAAGGGATCTCAAATCTGCATTGTAGGTGGCTAATAGTTGGTGTCATCAGCTACCCCCTCTGTTCAACGATAGTTCACACAGATGGCCTCTTTTACCCAACTTTCAAAGCATCTGCCTTTTCATTTCAAAATGTGAACATCCTAACAACAGTGACTTTTACCCTGCGTAGTGCCCCTGGGCCGCTCCTTGTCATCACAGCTGGGAGAGGGTAAAAGGATCTTAACATCCAGCCTTGTGCAATTAAAAATGATCAGTGCCAATAAAGCACTTTCTTAATCAAAGATGAATCAAAACATAAGTTTGACCAATATGTTAGAAGAAGAAATTTGAGGAATAAAAATGAATGTTTGTCACCAGACCATCAATATGCATGATTTTAAATGAAGGCGGAGTATTAATGGTTGATCACAAAGCGATGCTTTTAAGTATGCTTAATACCGGTTCAGAACATAAATCAGGTATACAGATTTTAGATATTTATTTTTATATACTTAACCCATCTAAGAAATATGAAAATATGACCTATGCAGTGATTCTAATTAAAGTGTAAACTTTGTGTTAAATCATTTCTGATGCAGAGATTTTTGGCTTTCCTATCTGTTCATTTTTGCCAAGTTAGATTGTTAATTCAGAAGGATTTTGTTTTACACCATGCTTCCACTGAATGCCCAGGGATGCCGCTTTCTGGTCGGGTGATTGTCATCAACTCAGACAGGGGACAAGTACATTTTTAGGCCTGAATGCTCATCCCTTCTCCATGCTTTCCTCACCAAAGATAAGTACCAAATCAGCATTAGCTTAAGAATGGGTTAAGTAGATAAGTATAGTACCTGTGATTTCAAAAAAAATAAAATAAAATAAATAAAATAAAATAAAAAAAAATCACCTGTACTAATCACACAAAAAGAAAAAAAAAAAGAAAGAAAGAAAAAAGACCCGTAGGTCAGGTGAGGACAATCATCTTACGCACCAGGATCTTGTTGGAGTCACTGAGACGTCCCCTCAGGGTCAGAGGCAGCTCTCCAATGTTGGCCATGATGAACTTGGCCTCTGAAATGATGGCTGCAACCTCATCCAGGCCTTCCTTTCTGATCTTCCAGTTCTTATCTCCAATTTTAGACACAAGGTCAGCTGTGATCTTGTCACTTAGAAACAGAAGGAAAGAGAGCTACATTAAAGAAAGAAGGAGCATAGATACATGACACATTACAGATATGAGGTCCAATATCCTACTGATGGCTTAATTAGCCAGACAAATGCCTAAACTGCAACAGTCTAGATGCTCTTAAGCTGGGTCTACACAGGCTTGTCATCCAAGATTTTGTAAGTGTCGCTATCGGAGAATCCATGCTCCAGTTGCCGCACATAGATGCATGGTTAAATAAATTTCAAGGATGATTCAGGAAACAATCAGGTTACCTGACATCTGTTCGGGGAAGTAGGTCCATGATATTTTGTCCTCCGCCTCCAGCATCTTCATCTTGCTCCTCAACTTCACCACCCTCCTCCTCTGCTGCTACTTTTTTGGTGAACCTTGCAGGAGGTGGTGGAGATTGACCTTGCATCTAAAGATGGGAGACACTAGTTGTGATTATTATTCCATTGTTGTTATGATACTACTACAATAATTACACTGGTCACACTTGCTAAACTGAGCACATAGTAAATTTTAGAGAAATCTCTTGAAGTTCTACCTTTTCAAACTCGGAATCTATCTGCGCAAGGAGAGCCGGCTTCTCATCTTCAAAGAACATGCGTAGTGGAGCTCCCATGTAGAGGTACATGACTCCCAGCAAAGTGATGGCTGCCGTCCTAACAGCAGGGTTGGTTGCTCCCAGAGCTGTCTTCACATTGTTAATGAAACCCTTCACATTGATACTGGAGAGAAGGGAGGCCAAATGTTAACAGAGGCCTTTAAGACAACTTCCAGGGTGAAAAATGACATGGTTATGGGAATGACAACATCGAAATCACAAATGTTCAGGCTCAAAAATGTCGAGCTCAGAAACCAACTGATGTCATGGTGCCCATCTCAATCTTCTATATGCAATCTAGTTGCTGTATAAAAAATACAAATCTGCAATCAGGCATTTGGAATAACTGGCAAGGAGTTTTTCACATTGCTGTAGAGAAATTCTGGACCACTTTACAGAATTGTTTTTCCTCGTCTCTACTGGTGTTATCGTTTCCTAACAAGAAGAGACGGGGTCTCTCCAGGTATTCCCCCTCCCAACACCAAAGACATGCAGTTAGTAGGGTTAGGTTAGGAATTTTGAATTGTCTATAGATGTGAATATAAGTACGAATGGTCTTCCGCCTCTCTGGTAGCCCTGTGACGAACTGGGGATCTCCCCAGTTTTTAATATCCCCACTGTCCCCAAAATTAAAATCAGCTGGAAATTATGTTACAAATACAGTGATGCGTGATGGACAGGAAGTTACCCTGCAAAGCCAAACTCCTTCATAGCATTAGACAGCCAGTTGAGAGTTTCTGCCTGGTTTTTGGGATTTTTCTGGGAAAAGGCCATAGATACAACCTGACAAAGAAAATCACAAGTCATTAATACTGTGGAGTCTCAGTTCAATTTTATTAACAACAGTTGTATCAAGGCGCTGTTGCTACAGTAGTATCTGGTGACGCTTCTGTCATTTTCTGTAGATATAAAAAGGCCTTTTCAATCTTTAACAATCCAGAAAAACTGATCCTTACTTGTTCTGCAGTCCATGGCAGTGAGCAGGCCTCTCCAATAGCAGTCAATCCTTCTTTAGCATTTCCACCACACTTGACATCTCCAACCTTGTCCACCAAGCCATCCAAAACAACAGAGGCTGAGGTCTTGGAAAACTGTCCCCTTTGAGCAATGACAGCCACAATCCGCAGTTTCAACTGCATCACCTGAACAAGAAAAGGGTAAGTAAGCAGTGATCTGTGCCACTATAACAGTTACTTTATTTTGAAAGCCAGTGTGTAAATGGCAAAGATTACCAATAGTGAAGTGCCAAAGCTTTGGTTTCCCCTAACGCAGCTTTTCATTGATGTTTTTCCCGCAACCAAAACGTTTATAACAAAATCCCAAATATTTCTGATACATTTCTTTAGAGCAGGACCAGGAACAGAAACACAACAACAGGAACACACTCACTACTTTTAATGCAATCTGAGTGTTGTCAGTTTGACTTGTCCATTTGTATTGCATCTAAAATGTACCTTTCTCTGGCAGAACCTGAATAACTGTTTACATTTTGATTTTTGTATAAGCATCGCTTTCTGGCTTCTATCTTGCTTATTCAGTATGCACCTCTACTTTATTTGCTGCAAGCAAGAAAAGTGCTTCACAAAAAGGGTCAATATCATGATTTTGTTCTAAATTTAGTGGCAGTCAGTGCCATCCCTCATCCCTCAGGATACATTTGAAAATCTTAGGTGACTTCATTCTTTAGTTATTCATAACACTTGAATCCAGATCCAACTGACCTTGAAGTCAGCATTACTAGGATTAAAACTCTTCAAATATTTTCATTAGATGCACCCATAACTTCTTGAGTTATTGTATACTCAAGATATTCAGAAAACATGATTTTTCATCTTGATATCAATGAAATTAGAATAGACACCGATTAAGAAATTCATGCTCATCCAAGATTTTTAGAATTTCAAAATCCTAAATGGCAAAAGCCAACATACTACACAGAACACTTCTCTTAAAAGCACTGCAGTAGTTTACTTAATTAGTTCCAGGGGAAAGTAATTTATTATAGTATTTGTTACATGTGCTTGTCTATATCCACACTGTAGACAGCGCCACCATTTTCCTTTGAAATCACACTGAAATCAGCCAATTGTGGCTCAAGTGCTACCACAACTAATAAGCAGGATCATCAGACAAGCAGACTAAAAATTCCAACTACTATAAATCAGTTCTTATAGAGAACCCGTTCTTGATTCCCATCTGCACAGCCAGCCCATCTACGATACCCCATTCGCCTTTTACAGGTGAGGGGGTAAAGGGTATGCATATACACAATGCACCAAGCTGTACATGAATGCACCTACTCCTGGATATAAAAGATATTACCACCGGTTTTCACAAATGCTGCCAACACATTTAAACGGTAGTACACCTGCAGGCTTTACTACTTGTGGCTACGTTGTCCACGTCACAGGTGGGGCGGGGGGGCTCGTCACATTACAGTTCAGGAACAACTGAGGACTGGCCAAGGTGCTGCCATAGTTCTGTCCAGCACCAGGCAGCCATTTCAAGTGGCTGTATTTGTAACGCACAGGCATGATTGTTTTGTTTTGAATTCTCATTAAATCATTCAGTAAAATTTGGGAGTACTGTCATCTTGAAGAGACACTCCCATCAGTTAATTGTCAGTTGTGTAATGTAGTAGTTAATTGTTGAGCATATGATATGAATGTTTCATTAACATCATCTGGTCAATGGTTACCTGGAAGTTGGTCTCCTTCCACCCTGGTTTCTTGGCCAACATCCTGACTAAGGCCTGGCAGGGCATTGCAGCTTTATCCATTGTCTCAACAGCCTAGAAGGAAACACAAATTAAATGAAAAATGCCAGTTATTTGCAATCACCTAACACCGCTGGATATTATGAGTCGATCAGCTTTTGTTCATGTGATAAAGTTGTTTATGATACAACTATTGAGGACAGAACAGGAAGACTTTACCCTCTGGAACTCCTCCATACTGGCCAGTCTGTCCTTCCAGTTGGCCGAGTCCAGCTGCTCGAGACAGGAAGCAGGAAGTACACCTGCAGCCAAGTCCTCACACACCTCAGCCTGATATAACAAACGAGAACACAATAAGAAATTCCAAAGCAACAACCTGATAATGTTGTACCCCACAGGGACTTTGTGTGACATGAGCTAATGCTTCTAGCCATTCTTTGTCAGTAGTAAAGACAGGATGCTGAGAGGATTCACCGAGATAACTTTAAGGCAATCTTCATATAATCCCAAACAAAAAGAGTTTTAGTTACTGTAATCAGCTGCTTAAATGTGGTATTTTCAACTGTGCTTACTAGCATGCTTTTTACAGTATAGTAGGCTGTTGCATTCATATGATTGTCCTTGTTTTTAAGCTGTAAAGCTTGGCAAGGAAGCAAGTGCGTGGGAATGTAAAGTCTTGCATTGTGTGCACATTTCATTGGGCAGGTACTCCGTCAACCGTGCACTGTACAAGTATATACACATTTCTTTCCTTGCTGATGGCTTAAGGACTTTCTACAGCCCTGTCCAGCTTTCTTAGAATAGCTGTCTCTTCTCCATGATTGTCACACTGGACTGGGAGACACCGCAAATGTTCTGGCAATGGCATGTAGTGATATGCCAGAAATTTGTTGCAGAGGACCAGCACGCAGACAAGTAATGACTTACTGAAAGTTCAGACTCAGTAAATTCTTTACTGTCGGAGGACTTCTTGGATTTGGCACCAACTGCAGAGGCTGGCTTGCCTTTCTTAGATGGACCTGCTGACACCTGGAGAAAAATGGAGAAAAAGTTTCAAGTGAAACTACAGACTGGTAATGACACCAACCATTCTGTTTATCACTAACAAATCTGATATACAATAAGGCAACAATATTTCTAATTTGACTAATTTGATTTTTCTGTGCAAGCATTGCTCTCAGCACACCTTATTGGCAGCAGTCTGGCTCTTGGATGGAACAGAGGATTTGGATACAGATTCAGCAGGAACAACGGCTTTAGCTGCACATTTCTTCTCAACTGTGCCACCTCCTCCTGCACCCTTCCTACCTCCTGAGAGCTCCACGTTATCAGCACACTCCTTAATCTGCAACAAAAACACAGTGAGCAGTTCATGACCAAATTTTTTTTTTTTAAATTAAAAATAAAAATGGAAATTTAAAAAGGTCTGAATTCATCTCTTCCTGATCCCTACCTTATCCAATTTAAGTTTATCCAAGTCAGCCAGGAAAGGGTTGACAGCTTTCTCTCCCACCACTTTCATGGCAGTCCCCAGAGCTTCAAAGGCAGCATCACGGACCTCTGGGGCAGAGTCATTTACTTGCTGTGAGGAAAACATAGGTTCACTTAGAATTACTTGGCCAGGCCTGCAGTGCATTTTCAAAATTTCCATTCCATATTTAGTGGCGACTTGAACAAAATTGGCAATACAAATTTTTGTGTCTGTTAAGTTACATACAGGTGACGTATACTGAACATAAAACAAACACTGTGGTACCATTCCACGGTGTTTGCATCAGTTGAAATGTATTGTACTGCAGAAAGTAGTTGCTATTACTGTGCTACAAAATTAAAGAGAAAACAGTAATTAACAATGGAAGAGAGACAGATGATCATGACACCTAAAAATGTAGATCTTTCCTGCTGAGATGTTGCAAAGAAAGCCAAAAGTGTCAGTGAGCACAGTTTCCTTCACCATCAAAAGGCACTCAGAAACTGGGACAAACTCTGACAGGATGAGGTCTGGCAGACGCAAAGCCATAACTGAATCAGAGGACAAGTTTCTGAGAGGTAACAGCTTGCGTGATGGGCGGCTCACAGGACAACAGCTTCAAGCACAGCTTAATAGAGGTCGTAGTAGTAATCAAGTCTCAGTTTGAACTGTGAAGAGAAGACTCTGAGCTGCAGGTTTGACAGGACGAGTTGCAGCAAGAAAGCCAATGCTAAGATGTCATAATAAGACAAAGAGGCTTGACTGGGCCATGAAACACAGCCATTGGACTACTGAAGACTGGAAGAAGGTGTTATGGACTGATTAATCAAAATTTGAAATCTTCGGTTCATCACACAGGATCTTTGTACGCCGTTGAGTAGGCAAAAGCATGGTTCCACAGTGTGTGGCATCAACTGTCAAACATGGAGGAGGAAGTTTGATGGTCTGGGGCTATTTTGCTGGATCCAGGATCGGTGACTTGTACAGAGTGAGAGGATCCCTGAACCAAAACAACTACCACAGCATTCTGCAGCTCAATGCAATACCCTGGCCAACTGTGCCTAGTTGGTCAGGGGTTCATCCTAGATAATGACCCAAAACATAAGTCTAAGCTATGCCAGAACTACCTCAAGAAAAAAAGAACAAGATGGTTAGCTTGAAAACATGGAGTGGCCAGCACAGTCTCCAGACTTAAACCCCATTGAGCTGGTTTGGGATAAACTGGACAGAAGAGTGAAAGCAAAGCAACCAACACGTGCCATATATTTATGGGAACTTCTGCAACAGATATGGGAAGAACTTTCTGAAGAATGTTTGATTTGTAATGTAGAAAGAATGCTACAGGTGTGTTCAGCTATTATATCTGCCAAAGGTGGCTCTCAAAAGATTAGAATACATTTTGGTCTATAAATTGATTCCATGATTTCTTTGTTAGCTCAAATTGCTTGTTTGTACTATGCTTTCATAGTACAAATTTAAACTCCGTAATTTTTTAAATAAAAAAAATTGGGAAAATTGGGGTGTTCTAAAACTTTTGACCGATAGTGTAAATCAAACCACAATTTTTTCAAATTTAAATTTTTTTATTTCCTCCTAAGTGTAAATATCAGTTTAATTTTAATTGACAAATAATCTTTTTTTTCAGTACATGCCCAATATACTGTTGAACGCAGGAATACATAATAATCTAAAATATTAATTCTGACTCATCAAAAGCCTTAAGTATTATAGAAGAGGATAAACAAAACGAAAAAAAAATCTTTTGCAAAGAATAAATACAGTACATTGACAGTACATATTAACACAAAATAAAAAGAACTATACTGTATTTAAACTGTTTTAATTGTCAGGAAACAACCCCACAAATAAATAGATAAACAAAAGCAACAAACAAATAAACAAAAAAATGGTATATAGAATGAATAAATGACAAAACATTTTTTTTTAAAGCCACAGAGAATATGGTCTCAGTGAAGCAGACAGTGAGGCTCATGGATCTGCTGTGTGACTTGACAGCATATCTGATGTAGAAGCGTAATGGTTCTGAGGGTCTCTTACTTTTATCAGATATTTTTGACTTTTTATATTTGCATTGTGTCATTTGTAATAAAGACAATACCACAAACTATGTGAGATTGCTGTTTGTTGATTACAGTTCAGTGTTTAACAAAATAGTGCTGGTAGACTGTTCACAAAGCTGAGGGATCTAGGACTCAACAGCTGGCTGTTTGCATGGGTGTTGGACTTTCTCACTTGCAGAACTCAGGTGGTGAGGGCGGGCAGGTGTGTCTCTGACAGCATCACCACCAACATGGGAGCGCCACAGGGGTGTATACTCTCGCCACTGATCTACTCTTTCTATACTTTGGACTGCGTGGCCACTCATAGCTTCAGTACCATTGTGAAGTTTGCTGACGACACAGTGGTGTTGGGCACCATCTCCAACAATGATGAGGCGGCCTACATGGACGAGGTGAAGAATCTGGCATTGTGGTCCCAGGACAACCATATCCAGCTGGACGTCTGCAAGACCATTATCATCAATGGAGCTCCGGTGGAGAGTGTGCAGTCCTTCAAGTATCTTGGTGTCCACAACTCTTCAGACCTGACATGGTCTGCTCACATTCAGGTCCAGTCCAAAAAGGCTGGGCGGCGCCTGTACCATCTCCGACAACTGAGGAAGTTCGGGATCTCTCCAGTGATCCTCAGGACTTTCTATGCAGGCGCTGTGGAGAACATCCTCACACAGAACATCACATCCTGGTATGGAGTCCTAAATCCAGCACATTGTCGCAAACTATGACATACAGGATGCACTGCCTGCTGATGCAGTTGTTCATATGCAGCCATGATATCCTGTAGGCCACAGAAATATAAGGAGATATTCGGTGTTATATGGCTCCAGGACGGTGGAAAACTCCACAGTTACTTATGACTGGATGTACAAAAGGCCAGCCAGTCGGCCGTACTGACGAACGGAGCCACATGTGCAGAGTAAATATATCAGCATACAGCTGCCGATTAGCCAATCAGCGGTGAGGCAACCCATCCTCTTCGCCAATCAGAAGACACAATTCTACCTCATCAGTACGCACACACGTAGACGTGAGAGAGAATGCTGTGGTCAGCAGAAGTTTACTCACCGTGTGGATTTTGTCGTCTCTTATGCTGTTAGTGGTGTGCGTCCATGAGACTGTAAGTTCTGTTTATCATGTTTGTTCTTGCTGTGGACATTATCCTCCCTTGTTTAATCCTTCGCGCACAGTTTGTTTCTGTTACTGCCGTTTACTGCGACGCAGCCTCTGCTATGCGGCCATTAAGGGACCGTCGCTAATTTCTCATTTTGGCTATTGTGTAGTCTAGTTAGAATTTATGTGAATAGTGAAATTACCATTTGTTGATACTCCCTTATATTAGATGACCGTTCTACTGCTCAGTATTGTTTGTGTTGTTGCATTACACATTTAATTCACTCTGTTCACGTAATTATATAAAACTTTTTATGTTCTTTATCAACAGAAACCACACCATCACTTCACTACACGGCATACAACATTTAACTGCACTTTAAATTCCCATCACTGACACTATGGATGTGTAACCTGGACTCCTTTCAATAAATGAGTGAACGACCGATACCTGAGTGGAAGTGGATTTGTGGATAGGCCATCTGTTCTTATCGGACAACCCTGTTGAGATTGTGGATTTATTGATTCAGCACCTTATCATTGCTATCCTTCATAGTCAGGAGGCCACGTCTGTCTATAATTAAGTGGCATCCTTCATTACAATAAGTATATACAATATGTGCCTATGGGTGTGTACAGTATATGGACATCACTGGATTATAAATAAATACCATTTTAAATAAATACCAGAATATAAATAAATAAATACCAGGTGACTACAGTATTGTACATCATTACAGGAGATGGGTGACAAATGTAGAGTTAGCAGTGATCATTGTAGAGTCTGACAGCAGCAGGAAGGAAAGACCTGTGGAATCTCTCCTTCACACAGCGAGGGTGAATCAGTCTATCACTGAAGTTGCTCTCCAGGGCAGACAGGGCGTTCTGCAGGGGGTGAGACTCATGGTCCAGCATAGATGTCAGCTTAGCCAGGACCCGTCTGTCCCCCACGTCCCTCACTGAGTCCAGAGGGCAGTCTAGGACAGAG
>VURO01050197.1:3006-33058 GCA_015108175.1 Pelvicachromis taeniatus | reverse complement strand
CACCCAACCAAAAAACACCAAAAACACCAAAACAAAAAAAAATAAAAATATAAAGAAAATAAAAAAAAAAAAAAAAAAAAAAAAAAAAAAAAAAAAAAAAAAAAAAAAAAAAAAAAAAAAAAAAAAAAAAAAAAAAAAAAAAAAAAAAAAAAAAAAAAACCCCCCCCCCCCCCCCCCCTTTCCCAGACAAAGTCAACCAGTTATTACAACACACAGTGGTCAGAGAAAGCAGACTCAAACTGACTGTGAGACAACTGTTCACTTGGAACAAAGTAGAAACCTTTAACATGATAAAGATCCAATTACAGCCTGCAGGCAAACCCTCATTATCCATGGCCAGAGGAGCCCACAGTGAGAAATACCCCCATTCCCATGATGGCAGTTACCATTTGCACTAAAGGACAGAGTAAACAAACTTTCCTCTGGGTGGAGGAATAGCAAAAATGGCATAAAAACACACATATTAAAGGACATAAAACCTCAGGCATTGTTTTATGGCTAGTAACAGCATTATACCAACTGTGCTCACCTAGGCTGCACTGTCCCAAAGCCACATGAGAAAACAGTTTCTGACTTAAAAGTATAGCGCAAGAGGGGATAAAGAATCTTGAAAAATGTATTGAAAGCTTTCCATCTTTTTTTTTTTTTTGCCACGTCTGAAAGGTTATCGGTACCAACTATACTACACTACCGCCAAGCTCAGAGTCGTATTAGACCACAGAAAACTCTACAATGAGCAGGATAAAGGAGAATAAAAAGCCAACTCATCATCATTTACAGAGCCTTTTTTTTTCCCTGTGTGAGGCAAACTCAAGACTAACTGCCCATTTCCCTCAAAATCCTCAGGATTACCTAATAGGTCATCGCGTCTGCCTAGAATATAAAAGGATTCATGAAGCAAAGCGACTGGTGTATTAAAATAGTCTTTTCAAAAAAATATTTCCTGAGGATCCAAATCGTGTGCAAATGAAAACACCGAAAATTGTACTGGTAAACAACTTTGAGCTGGAGCTCTCTGAAACTTCAATCTGCTGGTGAATAACCACAAAATACAAATAGAGTCCGTACCTGTAAACACATTTATACGTCTAGTGAATTTTTAAATCCTTCAGGTTTAGACAAATAAAAAATAAAGAGACTGTGAATTTTGGTTAGACTGCTGACAGTGCAAATCTATCTACCTACATTTCACAGCTCTTTAAGAATCTACTTCTAGTTTCAATTAAAAAAAAAAAAAAAAAAAAATCTTGTAATCTATATTGCAAAAATCAGACAAAAAAAATTGTGCTTACATCCTGTAGAAGGTATATTCTAGCTATGAAACTGTACCTTATGCTGTTTCTACACTTTGAATAATAAGACAGGGCATTCCCCACGGACAAGATGAACGCAGGAAAAAAGTACCATCAGCTGTGAACCAATGCAGCGATGTAACGAAAATCCAGAACTCAAAAAAAAAGCAAAAACTTGCATCAGATCACGGCTCTGACAATATCTCTGTTATCTATGTCTGTCTTTTCTCTACGACTGCAGTGTAGCCACATGCAAAGTGAGGATGAAACCACTCGTATGAGAATTACATTTAGAGCCAAATCAAAAGAATTTGATAGCCAGCCAAGGACCTCCTACTGATCACTGATGAGAATAATTATGGTTTTTATGTGAGCCACTTTCTTTAAAGAAAGTAACAAATATTTACCTCTGTAAGGATAAATGCAATTACCAAAAGGTTTACTGAACAGAGCACTTAAATAAGCAAGAATGTGATTAGAGATTAACTGAGAAAGATGCCAAGGTATCGTTGTTGTCGTGATCCATTAAACCTGAAAATTATTATACATATCATATACAATTATATTAGCTACTATAAGCCTGCTACTGTGAGTTCACTCACTGTGCTGACCAGATGCCAAAATATCAGTAATAAACTACTTAGGTATTTACATTTAGTTTTTCCTCTGTCTTTGAAAAGCTATGTGTGTATAACTGGACTATGTCCTGCTCATATTCCTCACTAAGAAACATTTAACTGAACTGAACAGAAGGCAGCGTTTTCTGCTTTTTTTACTTGTTAATCAGAGCTAAATCAGCACTGGCCTGTGAAAAGCGCTCCCGCCAATATTTACTCGGTTTTGAGTGAAGTACTCACCTGTAGCACAGTCATGGCCTGTCCAGTTGGGATCACAGCTGCAGGTTCCTGTGTCTGCCAGGAAAGCTCCGTGTCCAGAGCACTGGTCCATGCAGGAGGCCCTAGGGCTCTCACATCCTGGCCCTCCCCACCCGACAAAGCAGTGACACTCTCCCTGGACACAAACCCCTCGGCCTGAGCATGTTGGATCCAGGCAGTCCACTAAAAAGGTTCCAAAGAGAGAGTGTTAGACACACTAGTCACCTGCTGTTTCGCTCTTTCAGAGGCAACCTGGCATCTCTATTTGAGCCAAAGTACAATGGCAACTGGAATGGGTTGCAGTTCAGCTGCAGATGCACTCAGCTTTGCTCGTGTCCAACGGGGGTAAAGAGGAAACAAACGGAAAATTAGTCAAGGAGGTCCTTTTTTTTCTTCTTTTTTCTAAATTCAGTGACAAGATTTACAGAGAAGCTAATTAAATGGCTGTTTTCACAGTATGTCTCATGGCACAAAACTACAGGTACTGCCCACGCATGTGCTGGCACCCTCCCATTATCTCACAGTAAAAAATCCTCTCAGAGAGCGAGGGCTGTTTAATAAGAGCATGTTTCTCGCAAATGAAAGCACCATAATGCATAATTCAAAGCTGAAAAAACCAAAACCATTAACAGAATGTACAGGAATGGTAAGGAAAGCCTGGGGCAACAGCCAGACCTCTAGGCAAAACAAGATAGTCAACTCCAGTTTCTAGACAGTTTGAAGAGTTTGCATTTGCTTCCCTTAGAGTGGCTTTTGTTCACTGTCTCAGTGCACACTGTATAAGTTCAATTAGTCAGCAAATATCAAATTAATGCCTTCCCTTGATGTGCTAAGCGAGTGTTCACTTTGAAAGGAGCAAGAGTTGTGGGAGAGCATGATCACAATATTCACTTTTTATTCCCTACCAAACAATATTTACATGGCGCACACAGATGGCAAACGGGCACCAAGCAGGAGCAACGTCTAGTCACTGCGAGCTGTAGGCCACGCCATGGCAGCTCCCCTTTACCATGACATAAATGGCTATAAAGGCTGTTATAGTAAGACAAACAGGATCTCTTGCCTCTTAGCAGATGGTTCGGGCACAAGGCACAAAGATCAGAGGCTAACTGACAAGAAACTCTCTCCTGGCAATTAATCATTGTGGCTGAAGGTCATATGGAAGAAAGGTAAAAATGTTAAAGGGCTCTCGTCCACATTCCCCTCCACTCCTTATGGCTAACACGCCACCTAAAATAGAATGGGGGCCTATGGATGTCAGAAACCCCCATTTATCAAACTCCCAGGGTCCATTTTTCATCTTGAAATGAGAGCCTTCAAGAGCTGACAAACACAATGGCTCCTTCAATCTTATCTGGTCAAGCCTTATCCAGCAAAGGATGAATCTGAAGTTCCCAGAAGATTAACATCAGACTTTCTGTCAGAATTTCAGACAAAAAAAAATGGACCGTTTCGATTAACATAATGCCTTATATCCATGATTTATACAGGAAAAGTCACCTAGGATGCAGATTATGAACTGTTATGGCTATAATGCTCTTCATAGAGGATGTCCTGTCTTTACTACTCAACAGACTGTAAGCAATACCAACTTAATAGCCGTTCCCATTATGAGTACACTTTTTAAAATGTCAAGCACCAACAGGCTAAGATGGTGGTTACAGAAGCCATATTATGTTGGATTTTATTAGTTTAGGATACATTAGCGTGACATATTAAAACAATCACCTTCTTCACAGTTTTCCCCCTTGTAGCCAGGGTTGCAGATACAGGTCCCCACAATACAGATCCCGTGGTTACTGCAAGTGATGTCGATGCACTGGTTGGTGGGAACGTCACACTCCGAGCCCTTCCAGCCGCTGTGACACATGCAGCGACCTTTTAGGTATTGACCATTCCCACTGCATAGCACTGGACAGGCAGCTTTGAAAAGAGCAGACAGCATACATCCATCTGAATGGACTTCTTCATGCACAAAGAATAGCTAAAGTGTTTGCTAAAGCCTCGGTCTGACAATGATCAAAATGTTAAAAAGGTGTCCTGTCTGATAAATACTGTTTAGCACAGACTACTGTACCTTGGCATCTACAGCAGATGTGCCATAAATTCTAACAAAAGCAGCCAACAAATATCTAATATCTTAACAATGGCTGGTAAAAAAAAAAGAAAAAAAGAACAAAAATTAGCTGAATTCAAGTGTCAAGCATGGTGCTGATCAACACATGGATAGCAGATGGCAGTTTGGTATGTGTAAAGAGGTAATAAAAACAACCTACCATCATTCTAACACACTGCCTGAATTTCTTTTTAGGTGTTTTTTTTCCTTGTGTGGCGAAAAACTAATAGAGCCTTTCTTTAATAATTGAAAGAATGAGTGAATACTACCCCTATAATCTAAAGCTTTTTACGGCATTCTTTCATATGCAACCCAATACTCCAGTACGAGTACCGAACCATTTTGAGTATTACTGCTTAATTAAATAAAACAGGTCTTAAGTACAACTAAAGCGATTGTGGAGCAAAATTGTTTTTGTTCGAGCCGTGTAGAGAATATAAATCGGAAAATGTATCCGAATGATTAACAGAGGTAACATGAGCGAGATAGTGACTCACCTCGCCCACAGTCGGGTCCTTTGAATCCTAAAAAGCAGTGACATGTTCCAGCAATACAGTCACCGTTCCCAAAGCAGTTACTGGGACAGTCATCAATAGAGTCTGCAAGAGAGCAATCAAAAGATTTTCTGAGTAATGTGGTTTGAAAAACAATTTTCCTCCCACTCATTTTCTTTGGGTTGATTATTATCCCTTTTGCTAATGACAGTCATAAGCAGAGGATCCAATCCTGTCAACATTTCTTTTTCAACGCAAAACATTTTGAGTGTTACTAATGTTTCGTACCAAATACGAGCTTTCACTAAAAGGCCACAAGTTCTCATTATTCAGGCTTCCACGAAAAGTTACAAAGGAATTAAAGTCTCTTAAGTACCAAATGTACTAGCTGCCTAATTAACTCTTTTATGGCACAACGCGAACAGCTGAAGTGTCTGCAACTCTGGAACCCACATTTATCTGCTGTGACTGGTTAATGTGAGTTCTTCTGTGATCTCGCTTTAACACAGAGAACTGTGAATATCAAACGAAATGTAACTCTTCTTTTTCTTATAAATTACGGTGTCATTTACATTTTTGCATGCAGTGTTTGGATGTGGCCATTGCAATTAACTGTATGGTTTCAAACTGAAGCAATTTGATGCAAACAATCACACTCTTTCGAAGCTTTCCTCTAGCAATCCCTCTAACTAAATCAAATTAATTGGCAAAAACAGTTATTTGTACTACAGAAGCGTGTTCCTGGCACTTGTTTTTATTAGAAATAGGACTGACCACTGATCTCTGCAGACAGCAGCAGGAATCTGAAGCACAATGCTCACTGAATTAAGTCTGAAATGGTGCTGAAAAATATTCAATCTTGTCCATTGCCTTCAGGCAGCAGAAACTCTGAGGCAAAACTTACAGAACAAAGAATCTCTTGTGCTCCACAAATGGCTAGAAATGTGAGCCATGGATTCAGCTTCCCTTTACTCTGGAGAGTCAATCATCACTGAGGATGCAATGCAAGACCGAGAAAAAAAAGAAAAAAAAAGACAAAGAGAGGAGGGAGAAAGAGATACAGGCAGACCAGAGATACAGCAAAAAGGAGGAGGAGTAGGCAGTGAGCAGAGAAATGCTGCGGATATCTAATGTGCTGCAGGCTTGCCTTTGCCATTTTGGGTTAGTGAAGGGATGCAGGAGAAACTATCCTCTGGCATGGTTGAGGCAATCAGCACTTTGGTGGGGTTTTGATGGCTTCCAACAAGAACATCTAACTATAGCAGCAGGCTTGGACTTTTTTGCTCAAAGCTACAGAGACCACAGTGTAGGTAGGGCAGTGATTGAAGGTTAGGGAAAAGGAATATGAGATGTCTACACGCGAGCTATTAAAAATTCCCACCCAGATTTACAATTACACTCCAGATTTGCACAATAGGTTCACACAGGTTACAATTACAGCCCATTATTTTTCATAAAGAAAGGCTCTGAAATATTCAAACGCAATATCCTGCCGTTAGAATAGCAGCATCAGTAACAGAGGTTATCTGATCTATATCAGAGATATTTGTTAGGTGAGCAACATCGTGACTCAAACACATTTAATTAAGTAATCATGAACTGGAGTGCTCCTTTTCTGAATGCTGCAGTTTAGTAGACTGCACATTGCCCATGTCTATTGGCTGATTCCTCTGAGAGCATGGAAAGGAGGCCCTGAATATCTCTTAGCCACACACTCAACATAGGCCAGCGCATAAATCATGGATTCAAGCAGAGCTTCATTGAAATTCATTACCCTTCATATCAGGGGAGCTAACTATTGTGTGGGTCTCCAGTCGGTGAGGACAGAGTAGTGCGCAGTAGGCAAGTTTAATCAGCGACTTGCCATGCTCTCTAAGGTTGCTCAATACCTTTGAATGATGGGCGGTTGTGTACAGAAAGAACTTCTGCTGGAGACTTAAACAGGATATAGAGTAAGACAGTGGTGCTGGGATTTTGCTTCCCCTTGCTTTGCTTCCCCGTATAGGAAGCCGTGCCTAGGCTGAAGCATTCCTGGCACCAGGCAGCAGGGACAAATGGCTTCATGCTCCAGAGGGTTGTGATACAAAACATTCAGTGCGACACATTTCACATTGCCATGGAGTCACAGCCAAGTAATGAGGAGCAACCCAGATTAAAGACACGGACGCTCCATCCTCCCAGATATATTATGGCATGGCTATGCGCACCAAGAAAACCTTTCATTCAGTGCACACAGAGAGTACACTGATGGCAAGGAAAAGCATCTATATATACACTTTTCTTTTTTTTCTCTTCTACGAACACTGTCAGAAACACAAAAATAATTTAACTTTTAGTGTCTTTTAAACAATGCTGCTGGTGTTTCTGAGTGCGTCTGTTCGATATTGTTCACATATATTTCTATACCTGTGCTATTCTATTTGAAGGTCAACTCCATTTCTCCACGGCTCAATACAAGTGAGGCAGTTGGTAAGATTCAGTTTCTGCTGAAGGGCACTTAACCGGTGACCCATTTTAAAAAGGGCCCCTCTGCCTCCCTCTGAGCTCCTGTGAGCAGATCAGCTCCAATACGACTCAATAGAGGCAGAGTTCTCGCCACTCCCCAGAATACTTTACCTAGTTATGTTTTCTCTTATGTAAACCACAGGAGGGCTTCATGCACACCCAGTCAAGAAGAAATAAGCAACAGTAAACACACTGCCCTGACTCCCCCCCCCCCCTTTTTTTGTGTCATATCATATATTAAGTATTGAATTACAGCTGTTGTTGGCACAGCGGGAGGGCATAGTGCATCTCTTGCCTGTCTCCACTTGGTGTTGAGGACAGCTTCTCATCGATCTGCTGCCTGGCACAGCCCCTGTCACAGATGGACTCTGGCCCAGGAGCTTTTAATTAAAGAGCATGTGAGAACAGCTCCCAGCTGCCATCCCCGTGAAAGTCGACACCTTAGGCCCTCTCACACCTTGCTTGATACAGCAGTGCTAATCAAAGGCGCTTTAGGGAGAACAAAGAGGAGCGTACAAAATGAAGTCACCTCCACAAAGAAGGACGCATGTCTGAAACACAGCCGTGTGCCACACACAGTTAGAGTCAGAGGAGGGAAACATCTTCCCTACAATGATATATGGAAAGTAGATGAAAATTGGAGCAAATCATGATCAAAACTGGCACTAGCAGGAGGGTACAATCATACTTTGAATTGTATGCAAATGGTTCTGAGAAGCCGGACCCCTGATTCGCTTGGAAGACACTCAGGGTAATGAGGATATTATGATCTCTCAATGCCCTACTCAGGGGCATGGTGGGATAGCACTGATGTCCTGATTTTGTAATATTCAGCTTCACCTTGATTAACCTGCACTTTCCTTGGCTCTTAAAATCTACCACTGTTTCTGACTCATGCCCCACAAGTCTGTGCTGTTTGTGGTAGAGTCGCTCCTGGTTGGTATTATAGGGATTACGGATTGCTATTACAGGTTTTAGCAGCAGGTCATGCCCAGGGCACCCACCTATGGCAGTGGTGAGGAAGGAGACAGTTTCAGTTTCTTTTCCATCGTTGTAGATGGCCAAGTGCCAGATGCCTGAGTCCATATACTGGATAAAGCCTGTGTCATGTGTAGTGATGGGTACTAGGCTTCGCTGCATAGCCACAGGCCCCTCCAGACCGTGGATGTCTTGAGCCAGGAGCCGCCGCCCATCCAAAAGCTCCACGAAGTCAAACTGCAGACAGAAACACAGAAAGTGAGAAAGACTGATGGATGGACCGCAGACACACCATTAGAGTGACACATGAGACTTGAGTGCTTTCAGCCCTCTTTATAGTGGAGCATCATTTGGTCTGCATGAATAACTCATCATTCTAGAGGAGCTTGAGTTAAGTCTTGGCACATCGTGGCTGGACGGGTTGAGATAATTTCAGAGTCTGCATATCTTATAAAAGCCTTGTTTGAAATTATTAAAGTGGAAAAAGGGGAAGCTGGAGGAATTAAAGGAAAGTTAGTGTTTACCAAATAACATCTGCACCGATTTGCTTCACATCAGCTTTGAGTCGATGAATACCAATGAGACGGCATTTCATTTTCATTTACATAAGGAAGGGAATCTCGACTCATCTGCCACTCTATGTGTAATCAGCCACATTACAGAAACTCCACTCTAGATGATTTTCTTTGAAGCATAAATAGAGGAAACAGGCAACTCTGTTGGCTGACTGAAAAATCAATAACACTGGACATTAGCGCAAACAAAATTCATGCTCTAAACAATTTTGCTGAACTGCACTTGCATTTACAGAAGTAATCTCAACTGTGTGAGGCAAGTGCCAAGGTATGATTAATAACATGACATATCTCATTCTCGGCTACATACACAAGGAAAAATTTGCGTAAAGAAAAATCTGCCTGTTTTCGCCCCCCGTGTCCAATATTTTTGTGCGCCTCTCAGATGGTATTGAACCTGAAGAAGTTTTCCATAAATCCTTTCTGCAACAAGAAAGCGATTTTTAATACAATAGAGAAAACTCGGAATTGGTTCGTATTCATGACACGTTGCTACGTGGCTAGATAGATTCTTTTAAACAATATCCCAATTTATATTCTGTGGCAGAAGAAGAATGGGAAAAGAAGCAGAATCCTTGTACAATGCAGGCATGATTGGAAATTGTTTCACAAAACATCACATTTACAATACACCATTGTCTTTTGCAAACAAAACGCAACATTCAGTAACACGAACACATTCAGACAGTGCTCAGTGCACCGACCATTTAGATTCGGCACTCAAACGTCGTACAATTAATAAGCGCAGCAGAATACGTCCACTGTAATGGCATCAGTGACATATAAATATTGCCTACCTGTGTGTGTGATGGAGGAAGACCTCTCCTTCCATAGATCCCCACTAAGGCATCTTTACTTAGGGACACGTTAAACTTTAGGTACATGGGATGATCAATGAAGACCTGGGATCTCCAGAAGATACCAGGAGGAATCTGCTGTGCGACCTTACGCCCCACGTCAATCTCTCCCATATCTATATAGCTGTCATCTGGGAACAAGCTGTCCAATTTGCCTGCATTGCACACAAAGTAAATCGGTCAAAGAGATCACACCATTAATCCACCATGTGGATGGCAGAGGGACTCAGTCTGCTGAAGCATGATAGTCTGACCATATCACAGATATTCAATCACGCTGCTGACAGCCAGTGAAAAAATATAATGAATGAACCCTCCGACCACTGCCAGCAATTTCAGTCACAATTCCACTAGAGGGGAGAGCACAAAAGTAAGAAACGATGTGTCCTCAAACGAAATGTAGTCCTCAAACAAAAAATAAATCCAGTTACTTTTTGAATTGTCCTGCTTTGAGTCGTCTGATATGGCAAATAGAAAAAAATGTTCTTGTTTAAAAGAAATGATGATCATGATAAAAAGCAGTTCAGTACAAAAAATTGTATCATAAACAGAGATAGTGTTTTTTGGTATTTTTTTGATATGATGTCTTCACCGTGTTTCAAAAAAAATCGGGGACGAGGGCAACAAAACAAAAGCTGTGAAGCATAAAAACACAATGTTTCATGATCTAGGGTTCATTGATTATTGAACAATTAATAGAATTCGGAAAATACTTTATATGCATTGTCAAATAATCAAACCATTATCAAATGTACTTGATAGATATGTATTTGTGCTAAAGAGGTGCAGGACAATCTGGCTCATTATTAATGCACAAACTCAACTGAAAAAGCCAGCATTCATGATGATATGGCGATAGATTAGTGCGCAGGTGAAACTTCAGCTAAGGCTCTGTAAACGATAAATGCAGGTTTTGAAGCAACATACGTTCCCATCCCGACGATGACCTTTTCATGAAAGGTCTGGCATATTTCACTTTATAAAAGTGTTTGGGTGCCAAAATATAAGGACGTCCTGAATTTTTAAGTAGCTACAAATCACTTATTAATGGAAAAAAAAAAATGTATTTCTTCAAAAATATAGTAAATGCTCTTCTTAATTCTTAAATGCCTAGATTGCAATTAAAAGAGACGGTAATGCCAGAAAATTGCAAATATGCCCCCGTGCCCTCTGTTTTTGTTTCAATTAACCGCAATATTTGGTATTTTTTTTTACTTTTTCTTGTTTTCTATTAAGCACTAAATTTCAGTGATAAGTCAGTTATTACATTCTGTGTTTATATTTTAATTCAACTCAAATTGATATATGTAGCACCAAATCCAACAACAGTTGCCTCAAGGTGCTTTATATTTCACGGACACTACATTTTACACATCATCCCACCTTTTTTTTTTTTTTTTTAAATTGTATGACATAAAAGAAAGTACATATGGTCGCAGGGGTATGGGACTGAAAACACTTGATAAAACAGAAATGCACCAGTACTTTGATAGTAAGAAGGAAAAATAATAAAGTGAAAATTATAGAAGAGAGGGATTTCTAATGCTACTACCCACTCAGGTATTAGCACAGCTACTGCTAAAAATTGTCCATATGCTCCATAATACAACTTATTGGACTCTGCGGAAAGGGCAACATCTGTTTGCACATGTAGATGAGCTAATTTCAGCTGTGGAGTCTACTAAAACAGGCATCCATTCAAACTAGCCCTAGGACACTTAGGGTTACACGTGGCACACCAGATGGAAGGCTTCTCAAAAGTCAATCAGTGGCAGTCGGTTTCATCAGAGTATGCAGGACACACTCTCCGTCTCCCAGATTTGGGCTTCGCATAACGCTGCAACACACAGCCATATTCTCCACATGTTGGCGTGTGTGCGTATTTATGCGGCACATTAATGGTTGCACTCATCAGGCTGTTTAAATAAATCATAACCCGGCACAAGTGATAATGGGCCTCGTGGTTAAATAAATGCCATTTTCTTCTGCAAGATAAACTACAACATAATGCTCTGATGGAAACGAGAACCAGAAGGAGCGAACGATATCAAATTTGGACATTGTACAAATCACCCTGATAAAACATTAGATAGCCTAGCATTGTTTCCAGCGATAGCGGAGCAAACTGAAACTTATTTAGAAAACTATAGCTATTGATTCCCTATCAGCAATTGGTGCTGCGCAGAGTCTGAGCTTTGTTATAGTCATGGTGGTAAGCTAAACACACTTCTGCTGCGCAGTAAATGAAAAAGACAACTCCTGGATTCATTTATATGGTAATATCCCTATCTGCCACCTATTGTAGTATGCCAGTGGCAAATCACATGGTTAAATCTGGGCCCGTTTGTTCAGGAATGGAACAGAGCAAACTTTTTTGAGTTGAGCAGTTGGTACCGTTGGGTGAACACATGCTTTCTTTGGCTGCCAGGAAAGGCAGCCCGAGCTAGGAGATGAAAGGCTCACATCCGTTCTGAAGGGGACAGAGTGGCTAATCCCCCTCCAGCCCCTGGATACTCAGTCCCTTAAGCTGCTCCGTTTTCTCCCTCCAGGAACAAATAACACTTTCCCACTTACAACAACTTTCACAGGATTACAATGCAGATCTGTCCATGCCATGGAGACAAGTGAACACAATGTGAAACTGGATGACAAAATAATAATAAACTCACAAGAGCTCTGAAATGTCATCTTTAAAACTTTGAGATTTGAGAAAAAACTTGTTTCTTCCAAGATGGAGTCATCGAAACAAGAACCGCTACGTTTGCGCTTATTTACTAATAGCAAGTACCATTCAGAAATAAAACAAGTTAGTCTTATAAAAACTGGACTTACTGTCATCTTTTCCTTTGCGGTCATGTATTTCCAAGCCCGTGCTGCCGAGTGGTGGCAAGCTCAGGTCTGTAGGAAACGTTAGGCCACTTATATTGTCTTCTGACAGCTGGTACATCTGTCTCTGCATGGGCTGCAGGTGCCAGTTTAGTCCGAAAAGGTGCATGGCTGAAAAGTGAAATATAAAACAATCTCAGAATGCTACTCATGCTAAGAACCATTTTCAAGTTGGATTATATCTATGCTGAAAATTACATTATAATGTATAACCTAAACGTTCTCACAGAACTATTATTATTTGCTTTTTATTTTCATTTTGCTTAACTTATTAAAGGTGTCAGCTGTAAGATGGGACGAGGAAGTACATAGAATAAGGAACAATGGGTGGTTTAATGGTTAACGGGCTTTTCGCAAAACGCTGAGTAGTGAGATCACAAGATGAATGCTATCTTGACCCCATGGGACAACATCTGTCTCACCACACCAACATTGGAACTGGACCATCCTCAGTGCCATTTTTTCCAAGCACATTACCGTTACAGTCCCCTGCAAAAACGAGGGGACGGTGAGGACAAAAAAACAAATCAGCAGGGAGACACCAGGGGTGATTCAATGTGAACAGACTGAATGAAGCACACAGATATTTTACAAGGTCGACAAAAGAAATGTCCTTTGGAACAATGGCAGCAGAGCGCAGGACAGACGGAGGAGGGGCCGACCATGACAGATCACCAATAAAAGAATGGACAAGGCGAGCTTAGCAAGGCAAAAGCCAATATGGAAGTAAACAGTCAGCAGAAAAGGCCAAGAAACTCGATATAGCCATTTTATTGTTTAGCCGGTTCTCTTAAGCTCCTCAGGGATATAATAATGCAATTAAATTATGAGGAGAGAAATTAACTGACAGTTTTACGGCACAATCTCTTGAGTACAACAGTGTTTCCTTCATTTCTGTTTCCCCTTTATAAGAGCGCAGACTCATGTCCATGAGCATTTCAGGACTATTCATACAAAACAAGCTAATACGTGACATTACATTAAACTTAAGTCATCCATACATTTTTTTTTTATATATAATGTAACTTTTTTAAGTCTTCTAGACAGACATCTTGGTCTAAGTACAGTGCCAATAAACACAAAATCACAAAACAAATGTCAAAAAGATTTCTTGTAATCGTTTTGCTGGGGAAAATTTTGATAGTCATTTTACAAGATTACAGCAAGAACTAAGATTAACACTGACTGTGACAGAAATTCCATTTGTCAATTTAAAGCACTTACTTGAAAAAAATAAATAAATCGATTAACGAGACTAATGTTTGTACTAGTCTGGATTTTGCTTACAACTAACTTTATGTACCCATTTTCTTAACTGCCTAGTTAGATTAGCGTTACCAGGAGGCTGGAGCCTATCCCATCTGACATAGGTCAAGAGATGTTGGTACTCCCTGGACAGGTGACCAGTCCATCACAGTGAGACAGACAACCAAACAGACAAACATGTCTTTGGACTGTGGGAGGAAAATAGAAACCCGCGCTGGCACAGGGATTGGGAGGTTTGGACCCAGAATCTACCTGCTGTCACATAAAAGTGGTTACCACTAAACTATTATATACACTAAACTATTATTCTTAATAGTAATAGTAATAAAGCGGGAGACACATTATTTGAAAAGGGTCCTCTACAACTATACAATTGAAGCATTAGCTCCTTAGACCAAGGTCAGAAACCCTCAGAAAACAAAGGACTAGAAGGCTAGAATTGATTAGCAGCCTTTAATAGAACAACAGACCCACGTTTCAACGTCACTGTGTCTTCATCAGAGTAAAGGGTTTTAGACACAAATCCCCTGGTTTGCATCACTAAGCAACTGGCATTATATTAAATCTAGAACTGCATGCGTGTGATGCATTTAAGAGTCCTTAATAATTTCATTCGGCACACTTGTTAAACAGTACCAAATGCTTACTAAAATATTTGGATGGATTTGTGAACAAAGACAACTAGCAATGGAGTGGTTATCAGGGAAACCACAATACAAACATTCCCTAACATGATGAAAGTTCATCTTCAACGCCAGCATCTGTTCTGTGCATGCCCAGTGCTTGTGGAAGTGACTGTGTCCGTGGAAGGCGACCATAGAAGAGACAGATGGCTTTATTTGCCATTTTGTGAGTTCCAGAATGACATTCCTTTTGATTTGTAGCTCAACACTAACTGGCGAAATGGAAAGAGCCAGTGTACGTTGCTGAACAATCACAAAGTCACCAGGCACAATGTCGTTCCAAGTGTCCTAGTAATCACGTCTTTGTGAGCCCCGTTCTTCATCCCATCTGTCCCTGAGGCCCCTAATGGAAAATGGTTAAAGAGCCTCCCTCTCCCATCCTTAAAGATTTACTTCAGCGCCGTTGTGGTATCTATGATATGCAGAGCACTGGACCTGAGCCAGAGGAGAGCCCTCCTAATTTTGTTTTGCTTGCCTTTCAAACTTTGCAAACACAGTGCAATGATAGTAATGTGGCTGCTGCAACTGGCTGCAAACTGAAGACAGGTAGTAGGAATAACAAGGTACTTCTAACGCGATAGCCAGTGGCACTGACACGCTGTGTCTACATTCCAATAATGCCACTGACCTGTCAAGACTATTGTGCTTTATAGGACTGTCCATTTTGTCCTGAGCACATGTTGTGCCCTCCTTTCACTTATCACTTATCAGGAAGTTGAGTCACGCCATGTGCCAATTAGGAAGCAGCGGTACTGTAGTGGAAGACTTCTCTGCCAGTCTGAGGAAGTCGGACAATATTGCTATCTGTGATTTGCCACAGAAATAAACTCTTCTGTCCTCTGATCAGAGAACTTTCCAATTAGCGCACAGTTCCAAGGATGCTATACTGAGAAGAACTCCTTATTCATACTACTGGGCAAAAATCATAAAATACTGTGAGCATGTAAAAAACAAACAAACTATCATGTGGTGTTTCAAAGAAGCACGCAGCAGTGTGCAATCTCAGATACCCTGGACTGACAAATGTTTGAGCCATCTGGCCAATCAATCTTTACGTGTTCAGGAGCAGCCTTTGGTGATTCATGTCTTACCTACATGTATTTACACCTTTCTACGGTCTTTAAGCAAGATCATGTCGGCTGCTGGGGATCACTTTAATTACAAAACTTGCAATTTTTAGGTGTAACACTGAAGCAAATAAATAAAACAAAGCCTAGAAGCCACTTCAGAGTGTTAAATCAACTAAGCCCTATTACTTCATACAAGCTATACATGCCTCTCCTCTTAAAAGAATATACCAAATATATCTTCCCATTATGGCATTATTTAATATTGACACCTCATGAATTACTGTTTTAAGATTTTTACTCTGGTTATGCTTTCCATGCTTTATCGTCAGTGCATCATAATCTTCATACTAATGTATTAAGGGGACTCATCTTTTATCCATGTCGTGATACTGGACTACTTAAAAAAATAAATAAATAAAAAGAAAGAAACTAACAAAAAATGAAAAACAGATTTGTTGCACACCTACAGCATAATGTGCTACAATGCTTATGTTTTCAGTGAATGGTGAACTGACCAAATACATGTATGATTAAAGACCAAATTCAGTGTTGCTTAATTCAATTTTTTACAGGAAAAAAAAAACCCATTTAATGCTAAATGTGCCAGCTTGGATGGAAAAAAGACATCACATCAAAGCATCCAACCAATCTGAGTGCTTGATGGAAAGAAGAAATTACCAAAATGCTAAGACCTTGAGCTAAAACCTGCAAAAAGTCATATTTAAGGGTTGTTGTTTTTTAATGTTTTTGTTTATAAATCATGTTTAAGTGGTAAAATGCAAACTTGTTGTTCTCAAATCTGTCTGTCTATACCTTTGTTTTAACTAATGTTTGTTAATATAACAAAAAAACATATTATGTGGTTGTATATGGAATGACCAATTGATACTTCATAGGACAAAGAAAAAACAATAACAGTATACCGTATATCTTCCATTATTGGCGCTGTCTCTTATTGACGCCCGTTTCTAATAAATGCCGGTTTGAAAACATGTCACGACAAATATACGCTGATCTCCAATAGTAGCCGGGCGACCTTCGACCCAGAAGTCCCTTCGCGCTGTCGATGGTCCTCCCGCGTCTCATCACTCGGCCAGCTGTTTCCAATCAGCCGTCATCTACGGCCAGCAGCATTTAAGCTGGATGCGCGGCGACCGTAGAAGTGGGATTATTACACTGAACTGGAACTGTCGGCTAGCAAACCTGCTAACTGTGATTTTTTGGTCTTTTATTTCCTCTCCTGGAGAGTCGAGCGGAGAGAAGTTTCGGGGAGCACCACTCGTGCACTGGGCTCCCACAGACAAGGAGACACTCGGGAGCAAAGGAGGAGCACAATTGGGAACTGCATTATTTGTGAACTGTTGGAACATGTTTTGGAGCACTGTAAGTAAACGCACTGTCTTTTCACCTCAGTCTAAAAACCGCGCCTGGGTCCTCTTTCCCTCTCGCTTCCGTGACAATTCTATCTGAGAAGGGAATAAGAGCCGGTCTTCAACACCGCCGGTCTCTTTTAAACGCCGGGCCGGCCGAATAATTTTTTAAATAAATGCTGGGGCTACTAATGGAAGATATATGGTATTCAAATATTACTGTAGCACATAGAAGGCCTAGCCAAGTGTTCATCATTACACATAAATATTGGACTTTGAATCTATATTGTGTATTCTAGGGTTAAATAAAGTAGGGGTTTCAATGAAGGGAAAAATATTTTTTGGCTGTGGAAAAGATTTCTCTGTTATATTAAGTAATTGCTAGGATACTGTGAGGTATTGAAAGACATACAAACAAGTATGACTAGGGCTACAGAGACTTTTAATGGGCTGGATGACGATAAAGTAAAAAAAAAAAATAGATGGGGCCCAGCCTAATTGTCCTTGGTTAGATACCCTGGGTGAATGGAAGGGAACACAGGAGGATACTGATGACCTTAAAATGGAAAATATATAAAAATATGCTAATGAGAAAGCAACCACTGAGACAATACGGTGGCACCTTAAACTCCCAACTTTTTTGCACTTCAAAATGTTCCAATTTACACAGCTGTGAAAAAATAAAACTGTGCTACATGTCAAAACATCTGTCATGAGGCAAAACTGGGTTCATTAGACATCTTACCAAGAGTTCCCAATTACAGCTTTCAATAATTAATTGCACTTGAAATTAAATGTATTTTCTCATCAAGCGTTTAATTAAATATGGCCCACGTGCTTGATTTGAAATTCTGATCTTAGGGTGAGGCTTGGTCTCCAACATGTTTACTTGTGGTGCATTGAGAGATGGCCTGAGCTTTGCAGGCTATAATTACAGAGTCTGATTAAGCACCATCGGACTGATGGGGATCTTTGGCTTTAGGCCAGGTCACAAGCACAAGACACAAATTGTATCTCTACTTTAACAGCCAAATCACACTGGTGATGCCAAAAGAAAACCAAACGAAAACTGGTCCTATTAAATTGCCTACCAATTTAAAATAAGTAGATGTAGATCATATGAGCAGCAATCAGTTTCTTGGTTGTTTTTTTTTTTTCCACCAACAGAGTTCAGTTTAAATGGTTCTGGTAACAAAAATTAATAATCACATTTTATTTTGTGTGCTCTTAAAGAGAAGAATTAATGATAGCTTTTGTGATTGTTGCTTCCCAGTGCGTATCTACAACAAATAAGCTTCATAAAATGTATCTCCCTTGTGACACCAAGCAGAACAATCAAGATTTTTAACATCAACTTCATGCAAATGAACAGCATTCTTGCCAGCCCTCACAATGAATTATTTCTTTTTCTATTTGGGACTAAATTCAACAGTGTAGCCATCTGTATATTAAGCAGAAATTCACAGTAAACCAGATGTACATAATATGGTCAAATAAATTAAATGGAAATGTGTATCAACTCCTTTTTTTATTTGTGGGTTACAGCGATCTTTCATTACTTAATTACAAAAGCTGTTGCTTGCTTTTCATTTCAATCAGCACACTATTGGAAATGTCTGCTAATCAAGGCAACGGCAATATTTAAATTCACAATTCAAACAAACCTTTTTGAGAAATTTTAAATGACTTCCCACCACAATACAGAACCTCTGACACTTGCTTTCAAACACACTCCGGTCTTGTTCATGAACCACAAACAAAGCCAAGTTTATAGTAAGAATTCAGTCAACCTGTAGCTTGATTAACTCAGCCTGAACTCCAAACATGTTGTTAGTAAGCTTAAATGTACCAAAAGCCTGGAGCCACTGGAAGAAACAAACGTCACATTATCGCTAGGCATTTAATTTATCCACAGTCCTTCCTTTTCCCAATCCTTATTCTGTCTAAGAACAAAGACAGCTTTATACTTTCTAGTTAGCTAACTATAAATTCCCACGCAGGCTTCGTTTAACCTTTCTTAAGTTATAAAAACATTTGCCCTCATCAAGAAAATCTCCATATGTTAAGATGTGACCACGAAATTGTTGGTAATGATTGTTTCAATCATCGGGAAGTTGCTTTGTGACAGTCTGAAGCTGAACCGAGATTGCTTGATTGATGCGGTGATTGCTTGCAGGAACCCCCAACATATACTTTTAAGTTTGATCTTTTCATTTCTGTGTCTTTATCAGACACTCTTTACAACTAAAACGCTGTGTAAACACTTCCGAGTGTATATAGATGACAGAAATGAAAACTGTGTGACCAGATATGAATATCAATCCCTTAGGGGAGGACAGCAGTCAAAATGAGCAGAAATGATTTAATAGCAAAACGTATCTGATAGTCCTTACCCAGCTGGGACCTGAGAACGCTGTTTGGGGAATCTTAAATGAAACCAGATGAATATTCTAAATGTGCAGTCCTCTCTCGTGTGATGGCTGATGTCTTATTAATTTATTTCACATCCTGGCTATTCACAAGAGCAAGACACTGGATTGCCAATATGCAGATTCAGTCAGTCCAATCTATGAATGATAATGTTTCTTCAGACGAGTTGTGTGGGCAAAGAGTCAATCTGTGAGTCCCTATATAACCATGCTTCAATAAGGTGCAGAGGACAGATTCAACACCATTAAAATGGATGATAGAAGGAAATGATAGAGCATGTATTCATCCTATGTCTGCATTCGAGTGAGGGGCGGGGCTTGGAGGTGATCGACAGAGGCATATATCCTGCTGTATAAGGGTGTCAGAGGTGACTCACCGATGAAGTAGGCTAACAGGAACAGCAGTGTTACTGAGATGAGGATGGCACTGAGAGCAGCACATTTCCAGTTGCAGTGCTTATAGGGTTTCTTCAGGCTGAAGGCAGGTCGAGAGAAGGTGTTTCGAGGCAAAGGTCGTGGAGGAGGCGAGTAAACTGTGCTGGAGGTCAAAGGGTATCCTGGTGAAGTTGTGCAATACATTGGTGATGTTCCACCTGGTTTGAAAAGGAAGTGCCTGGGAAAATACATTTACTTGTTAGTTTTAATAGAAACACTAGGTGCTCATTACCATAATGTTGTGGGTTATTGTCTATCCAGGTACAACCCGTTCCAGTGGTAAGTAATACCAAGCACATTCAATAGTGTTACCATAGTCATGCTAGATTAGTGAGATAACTACGGCATATCGTGTCAAAACAGCTGAAAATGTGAATCTACATTAAATCTCTTTTAGAGGACGTGTGACCACAGCTGGCTCTTGTATATATATATATATTCCATCCGTTGCGAGAGGAGTGATTCCCCGTAACCATGTGTCAAGGCTATGTAGAGGAGAGATGCATTATATAAGGTTTCAGCATGGAGTTGAGCAGATTTATTCGCCCTTGAAGAACATGGCTGGCTATCTCAGAAAACGTGTAGAGCTACATGTCCAAGCGCCGAATGATCAGCCCATCAGAGAGCCAGTGGCAGCGGCACTGTTGTCAAGGCCATTTTACTGACAAGCATACAAGAAGCTCTCGAGCAACAGTGACATGAGCGTGATTGAATGTCATATCACAATGTATGATGTGGAAAGTCACGGAGACTATATTTTATTTATACATATCAGGACAAATCTCTCACATGTCCTATTCGAGCAACAGGAGACAGCACGGGCAACTGCGTTCCACACGGCGGTCGTGTTTGCCGTTATTCAAAAGCAATACAATCCAACAATGTTACTTGATGCAAATTGTTAGTTGTATTAAACAGGGAAGGGACAAATACAGCAAGGATTGTAACACTGCAGGAGATGCACACAGATGATTGACAGTGTTTCAAAACAGAGGATGCTCGATGGAAAATAGTGCAGGCATCTATTGTTTTCATGGCAAGGCAGATCCTGACGGTAGTCTGAGCCAGAAAGCAAACATGCAACATACCCGTCGTTGTACGAGGCATCATGGCGTGCTGATGCCAGAATGTCCATCTCAATGAGGTTGTCCTGTAAAGTCTCTAGGAATGTCTGCTTTGTTATGTTTCTACACACAGGTGGAAAGATGGATATGAAGCGAGTGTGAGACATGCGTGCAAGAAATACAGAAAGGCCAATACAACTTGTGATCACCAAGCAACATCAACAACTGACAAATGGAGATCAAGATGGACAGTATGGGACAAAAGAAAAAAAAACCAAGGCCCTTATGGAACTACTTCTACAAAGGTGTGACACAAATAACATCTACCTCTCTTATGCCCCTCGTTTGGACACTGCCATACCTTGTTTTGTACGAGCCCTGCCCTTCTCTGCAAGCGTCTTGCTCCTCTCTGATAAACATTAGAGTATTCTGGCTCCTTTAAGGTTGTGATTGGAAGAAAACAATGTGTCACTTACAAATAAGAACCTCAAAGTCTATTTCACACAAAATGCTACTTTAAGTCGAACGAGGTTTCACAGCCTTTATTACTGATTAGTATCCTTAAACTGCTACATTTTTTAACGGTTGCTACATGTCTTAAAACACATTTCTCCCGTAATGCTCCCCCCCCCCACCCCCCACCACCACCTTCTCCCCTGCAATGAGAGCTCTGTTCCATAAGGAAATACAGCAGCAATGCAATGGAGAAATGAACTGTCCACATGCAATGGGCAGGCTGAACACGTTGCATGGTACAAGAGAAAAGCTTTGTTTTTGATCCCAGTCCCCTCTGTGGCCAACAGTAAAATCTGTTCATAGTCTTTCAAGCTTGTGTTCTAGGGAAGAATGCTACTTTTAACGAAGAAAGAAATACTTGGCAGAGACCTGGCAGAAAAGAAAATGGTGAAGCTGGACAGGGCCAACCAACTGCTGGCATTTTTCCAGCGGCAAAGCACGGCAGAAATATACCAGTGCTGAATTTATCAGCGCAATTAAATTTCCCAAAAGTGACAAGAGAGGGCCATTTTAATACTATTAACTTAGTAAAAGTGACATTTAATATTGCAGGGTCCGTGCGGATATTGCTAATGGTTTCGGTTTCCTTATTGGAACTTTGCTAGGTGTCTTTTTTTTTTTTCTTTCAATGCAGTAGGTTATACAGACTCGATTCTGTGCGTGATTTCAGCAGCACTCTAGCCTCTCCTCGCCATCTGTTTTCTGTTCCGCAGGGAATACCTGCACGGGATTAACTGGAGCTGGATGATGTGTAATCATTCATTATACAACTAACTGTCCTTCTACCAGCTGAAATTGATTCTCATTTTCCTGTTGACTGAAGCGTCTCACAAAAACTGAAGGAAGAGACAATAAGTCTGTTCAAGACTGGTTCCTTAGCCACGCCAAATTAGCTATTAGCTATTTTCCTGTCAACAGCTATTTAATTTATGGCAATGTATTTTACCACACAGACCAGTGGGTTTTAATAACTTCTGAATATATTAAAAAATATTGGCAACATTTAAACTGAGGATGCTGTTATATAATATTTTCAAAAAAAGAGGAGAAATCAACCACGGTATTAAAACCTTAACTTTTGCACATAAAGCTATGCAACAGCAAAGAACAAATAGCTACTGTTACTTGCACACACTTTCTGAGCTGAGTTTTTCAGCTCAGCGTTCAGAAAAATGTTCAGAGCAAGAGATGGAAAGCTTTGACATATGCATGGAGGAAAGAAATTCTGTCCTCTCTCAGGTCATGTCAGGTCTGAGCTGACCAACCAAATTATAATAAGGCTGAACAGTACTTGTCTAACAGCTATAGCAGCTATAGAGATAGATAGAGAGAGCTAGAGAGAGAGAGCTAGAGAGAGAGAGAGAGAGAGAGAGAGAGAGAGAGAGAGAGAGAGAGAGAGAGAGACAGACAGACAGACAGACAGACAGACAGACAGAGAGATATGAAGAAACCACGTGTCTTTGCCTGGCCAGAACTGAGCAGTTTTGCTCATTCTTTATATTTCTTTGTAACAATTTTAATATAAGAAACAGAATTACATTTGCTGCATTTAACTCTAATGTTTATTTAAATTTAGAAACTATTTAAATTGGCAAACCGTTCACTTTTATGAGTTGTACTTTATATAATATAATATGTAACATATGTATTACAACAATATACATGATGGGAGAATTGTAGTGTAGAAATGGCATCACAAAAAATTGGTATGCACATTTTTTTTTTATTATAAAACAAATTATGTTTTTTTTTCCATTGCAACTTACTCAAAGGTGAAGGATTTATTCAAGAAAATGTGCTGCTGGTGATGTGCCCATTAGTTGTTGTTTTTTTCCCCTTTTACTATTAGCAGACTAAATTGATACCTTGGAAGGTTGAGAGAATTCTGCCTCGGTATTCCTAATTTCATACCGCCTTGCAATAAGACCATCCAAAGAAACGCCAGATATTCCCTTTGTTACAATAACACTTGACAGATTTACTTCACACAAGGGCCTCCTATTGAGAAACGTACTAGAGAAATGAATGCTGATTAATATGAAATAAATAAAACTCAGGGCTGAAGTGGAGGAGCTATGAAGCCTGCTCACGGGAGCCTGAATATAATTTGGTATTATCCAACATGATTGTAATTACTCTGCTGTTTAAACTCAATAGCTTCCCCTGTTAGGACTCCTAGTATTAGGCGAACACCAAAAGCACCACTTTTCTCTTGTTTGCCACAAAATCATGTTCATCACAAATATAGGCCTTTGCCCCTAGCAGGATATTTTCCATTTTATTGCGTTGCTCCTTGTTAGCACTGTGGTAATTTAATATGGAGCGGACAGCAGGAACAGGAAAAGCCAAGTTCAGTGACACCAGCTCAGCTCAAGTCTTCCAGATGCCAGCTTCTCAATAAATTGTCTGAGAGACAAACTACACAGTACCTTGTTTCCAGGGGGATGTTGCTGTTAAGTAGCCAGTTGTCCTGCGCACTGCCAGAGTCTTGACCACTGGCAGGACCCTCAGGAGGAACGGAGCTGTCTGTGGGCGCAGGACTTGGGTTGCTCCGTGGTGTGTAGTTGCTCCTATTCAAGGAGTTAATAGAGGCTGCATGGTGCTGATGATTGGGCGAGTGGGAGTGGGAGAGTGGGAGAGGAGGCGTCCGCAGCCGAGAGTGATTTTGAAAGGCTCCGTCTGAAAGAAAGAAAAAAAAAACAAAAAAGAAATAAAACACGGAACAGATATTTTAAAAGAATAAAAATTCTACTCATTTACTGTTTGCTTTCAGGCACTTTTGGGTTACCTTTGAAGGCACCATCAAAGACAGCCAGATTCAGTTTGCTTGCCAGCATAGCTAGAATATGGCAGCTCCTTTGAGGACGCACATTCCAAAAGGTTTGTGAAAGCAAGCTCATGTGTGTAAACTAACTGGCTAAGACAAATCCAAAGCTTATTTCACGCCTTATGGTGTTACTTCAGCCCAGTCAGGAACAATATTCTGACTGATGAATGATTAGACATAGCTTCAGTAGCACATACTCTCACTTTATCAGGTACAACTGTTCAACTAGTGTTAGCGCAAACATCAGCCAATCACATAGGAGCATATTTAGGCATGTAGACATGAACAAAGGTGCTAAAGTTCAAAGTGAGCATCAGCATGGGGAAGAAAGGTCATTTAAGTAACTCTGATGATGGCAGAGCATAGTTTGGAAAAGAGGAAATGTCCAGTGAGTGGAACAGTTGATGCCAGAGGTCAGAGGAGAAAGACCAGACTGATGAGGAAGCAGAAGACACTCTAATACCAACTGTTACAACCAACGTATGCAGAAAAGCATTTCTGAGCGCACAACGCATCAGATGGGCTACAGCAGAAGACCACACTGTGTGTCGCTCATGTCAGCTAAGAACAGGCAACGGAAGTTCAGACAAAAGCTTTGTAAAACGTTCCCTGGCTGCAACATTAGGGTAGGCTACAGTAGCAGGGTCAGAGTTTGTGGTAAAAAAAAAACAAAAACACATCAAAGAATGGATTCGTCCTGCTTTGTATCAATGATTCAGATTGCTGCTTGTGGTGTAATAGCGTGTAAGATATTTTCTTGGCACACTTCAGGCCCTTTAGTACCAATTGGGCATCATTTAAATGCCACCTGTCTTCTGATGGCTGCTTCCAGCAAGGTAATGTGCCATGTCACAAAGCTCACATCATCTCAAACAGGTTTCTTAAACATGACAATTAGTTAATTGTACTCAAACGGCCTCCACAGTGACCAGATCTTAATCCAATAGACACATCTGGGTGAAATGAGAGACTCGCATCAGGGAAATCTGCAGCAATTGTGTGATGATGTCGTGTAAATGTGTACTTTGAGAAACATGTTTCCAGCATGTTGATGAATCTATGAAGAGTTGGTAGTCCCAGGAACCTGGAATTAGCAAGCTACACCTCACAAACTGACCAGTGAGTATAAATGAACACCAACTTTAAACCACTCTTTAAAAAGTCCCACTTCTGCTCATTATTTCTCTAACTGACCTCTATCAGAGTGTTCTCTCTACACCCCACAGAGACCTGTGACAGTTTACTCAGATCAGACACTGACTTCTGAGTAAACAAATTAACCGGTCCCTTCCTGAAACACACCAATTCACTTGGCTTTTCTGAATGTGCATTTAGCATTTGTTGTAGCATGCGCCGTTTTTTTTAAACAAGCAATACCTTGTTTGCCTCCAAGCTTCAATCCTGTAGCTTAATTGAAACAAATTCAAGATTTGATCCAGATTTAATCAACCAGATTAAGAGTGACTCCACTGGTTATGCACCATTTCAGAGCTTTTAGCAGCAAATTTTGCCCTTTTTTCCTTTTTTTACCAACTCTATTGTCACTTTTTTTTTTTTAAGAGGATTTAAAACTATTAGATATGAAGTCTAGAAGGAGAAATTGTACCCTGTGGTTTTATATTCACTATTTGATACTGTGCAATTCATGAGATAGAGGACCAGTGTCTGTGTGCACTCTGTATCCATTTATTTCCACATCTGCTAAGCCATTCATCAATCAATGAACTCCCTGCTTTACACAGAGTGGCTTTTCTTTATAGCAGTAAGCCTCCTTTATTTCACAGATATCCACAACACTAAATTGCCAATTTACAGCAGAGAGAGCAGAATACAGACACACACAAAGCTTATTTTGTATAATCAGCTCCTTCATTAAAGCGATACCTACTCATGCCAGTCAAGAAAGCTTACAGTCATTTCAGATATTTTTAGGGTCAGGAACATGAAGCCCTGATATCAACACGTGTCAATCAAAGCAGGCGGAATAAGAACTTTTAAAGGTGCACACTGGGTATTCAGAAAACACTATTATTAAGCTTCAATGCTTGGGTCTACTCTGCAAAGTGGGCATAAAGTCCTTTGTGTTCAGAGGTGGCATGCTAAATAAAGGCTCAGCAAAAGAAAGCAACACAAACTGTAGCACGCTGTATTAAGAAAGCCTGCTTCTTTTCAGGATTTAAACAAGTGTGTGTTTTACAAGGCGCTTTGTAATTTTATACACAGTTTCGTATTGTTGCAGTCTAGTGTTTTCTTTACGTTCCATTAACTATCCCAAAAAAAAAAATGAAAACGTTTTAATTTTCACCTGGCTCAATGCCAAGCAATCTACATGTTTTCTAGGGTGAAAGAAGCACTGAAAGAAGTAATTGCTATATGATGTATTTGTTGCACTGACAGATGGTCAGGTACTAAGTTCCCCACTTCTGCACAATGTTGCCTCCGTGCTTAGTCGAGACAGTGAAAGAGAAGCACACCACAGTCGTTATCAGCAGTGGACTAGCGTGAGGTAAAGCCACACGGTTGTTGATGACCTCCTTCCTGCTCAGTAATGTAACTGATTCCCTAAAGCCATTAATAAGGATATGCTAATTAGATACAGGGACACCACAGATACACTGAGAAATATATCACAAGGACAAATGGATCGCTGCTCTGGAATGCATTTACTTTTAGGTAAACAAATACTTTACTTCCTACTGTATGACCATCAAGTAAATGTAGGGCAACAAGTAATTAATTTCTCTAACGTATTTTTGTTCCACCTGGGGACCATAGTAGCAGTCCCCAGTGTTACAGCGAGGCTCTATAACGTAAAAAATTACCACCAAAATAAATTGGTGCACATCAATATATCATATTTAATATAAGTATAATTTAATACAAGTATACAGAATGGGCTTGCGGTGTGTAGCTAGTAGTACCACCTCTTTTGTTCACTCCGTTTAAAGACCACAGGAGGAACATATGTGAAATATACTTTCTGGAGTCTGAGCTACTCTGACATTTCGAAAAATTTACATTTTTAAATTAATTTTTTTAATTCATTAAATTCAATTCATTGCTTTCTGATGAATTGCTGCCTGCTGAGACTGATTCTTCATCGTAGCTTTCCTTCTGGCACCTGGCAGCCGCTGCTCCACTTTAGTTGTTTGCTAACTATTAATGAGGTATACAGGATCGAATCCAAGTCTGAAAGAACATGTACATTTCTAACTTGAATTTTTCAGATTTCTTTTTAAAATGCACATATGTAAAGGCAGTTTCAAGTAAAATTACAAAGCTGAAAACCGTTTTTGTTTTTTTAATTCAAGTCTGTACTTTACGGCCCAGTAGGGGGTCACGGTCCTCACTTTTGACAATCTAGAAATCAGTTTTGCAGTACAGCCAAACTTCGATGCACTACAATATTTTTCAGAACCTCGGAGAACCCTGAAATCTCTGCAAATTACAAAAGATGATTAACTACACTTTTTGAGAAGTTTTTATATATGCAATTCCCAGCGTAATGCACAGAAGGACAGACTATAATAAAGAAAAAGATAAATACTCCTCGTACCTGGCTCAACAGTCAGGCAGAAACTCATACTTATCTTTAAAAAGAACCAGAAAGACGAGAAACGTGTCGGAGACCGAGCACAGTGAAACATGACCCCCACAGATGTGGTGATTCAGCAACAATTTATTCACTACTATCCAAAAGGATGCGAGAAAATAAATGGTTTTCTATTGACCTGCTTTGCACAAAAAAAAATTGGCACAAAGGAGATTCATTTGTTATCAGAGAGTCAGAGAAGGACTTTGTCACCATAGCCAAACTTTCACAGGACATTCAAAACACAAGCCTAAAGATACCCATTCAGTCTGGGAATGTGGCATATTCATTTTTCTTTCTAACAGATGCATGCACTGGTTAAGGCCTCCTGATGCTTTTCTAGACAAGTAATTAAGGCAAATCCACTTCATTAGCTACGACCTCACCCTGCACTCTGAGAAATAAGAGGAATGTCTAATGGTGGGATGTTATAATTACTGGGAGACTGCTGTCCCATTTGTAAAAAAAAAAAAAAATAGTAACACAAAACTCAGGCAAAAGATTAAATAAAAACTAATGGTAAATGTTCCACAAACAAATATATGAATATAATAAAATAATTCAAACTTATTGTAATAGTCGTACTAATATAAAGTTATGGTTCAGATTAGAAATCTGGGTTATTCAGAAGTCCTGGTATGTTCATTTACTCTTGAGCTACTGTATTGAGCTTGTTAATGAAATACTCAGAGTGTATCCAGTAGCCAAACTTTGACTTTTACTCTCAACTACAACAACAATAAAATCGACAACCAGTCACAGCAGAGCATCCCTTCCTCTGATCCAATTTAGCACTAATTGAGCCAACAACCCAATAAGAGCAGACTGGGATTTGGGGTTGAAAATAGGTGTTACTGTGATGAGAAAATTATGTGTAAACCTTATAGGGCACAAAAATAAAATTATGAACCTATACAATATACAGCATTAAATCAGCTCTTTAATTCAGTGGACACAGTGAAGTTGCATAATAGACTTAATCAATATAATCAATCAAGATAATACCAGATATTGTGCTTGCAGTATGTACAGAGGCCAGGTTCTCAATTTACCACTCCGTGTAAAGACCTGGGTTGTGGGATGTTGTATGTCTGAACAAGGACAGTGGGTGAAATGTATGGCAGTGACGGTCACGCCTGATGAAATAAAGTGATATGACATGCTCCAAACACCCGATCAATGCATCGAGGTGTGAGCTATTCGATACAGAATTAATCAAAAGCTATCAAGCGCCCGGATAAATCATTAAATCTTGCTTACTGCTACATCCCCGATGGCTAATCACAGGAGCAAAATTTCCAGTTGAGTACCATTTGTCTATAAAAGTACAAATAGAATTTGTCATGAAGGCAGTGAAGCTGCACACTCTACTGACTCTCAGAGGCCGCTTCTCTCTGCTGGACTCGCTTGTTCTTACGACATTAGAGAAGTCTGAACGGAAGAGACTTGAGGGAATTTTAGCTGTCTTTGAGAGGTAACAGGTGCCGAGAACAACCCTCCACATGCTCTCTCGATGGAAAAATGGGGGGGGAAAAAACATACTGAATTGTAACTATAATTTCACCTTCATCACCGAGGTAGAAAAATGTTGATATTTTGGAAATATAAGATCCCGAAACAAGTTTTTTTTTTGACAAAGGATGTAAGTAAGTGGAAAAGACTTGCTGGAAGTGAATATATTTATACAAAAATATATGTGGGTTTTTTTAAATATTGCAACAAAAAAAAACATTAATAACATAATTTAAAAAAAAAAATCTAGTTTTACAGCAGAATGCAATTTAATCTGTAAGGATTTGCTTGCAAATGCTTCTCTCACCCTGAGATCTAATGGATTTTCTGTCATCCCCTGAGCTGCCTTAGAAAGAACAAGACAAGTGGTTATGTATGCTCTGTTCTGTATGTCACTCTGCTGCAAATCCATCAAGAGGTTGGAGATTTTGTTAGAGGGCACAGATGGTCTCCAATCATCATGCAATGGAAGTAATGCATCTCACTTTATGTCAATGAAAAGAAGATATGTAGGTATGCAAAATGCATTATCCATGGTCCCTGCGCACTGATGGACAGCAAGTTGAATGGAACTGGACAAATTGTCTGTTGACTCTAGTTCATTGATAACTTGAAGCTATTACGAAGAGAAACCAATTTCTTTTTATATGTCAGTTTAAAAAATAAAATAAAATAAAAATTCAGATACTCAGAAAAACAGGGGCATAGCA
>VURO01050196.1:0-11731 GCA_015108175.1 Pelvicachromis taeniatus | reverse complement strand
AAAAAAAAAATAGGAAAAATTAAAAAAAAAAAAAAAAAAAACAAATCATACAAATAATAAATTCTTATCTCAGAACACTGTCTCATTTAGCCTACCATTATTTTATTAAATTACAACTTTATGGTGTAGCCAGTTTTCATCAGATACAAAACGCAGTTATGATTAGATATGATGTAGCAGACTTAAATTCTGGCTGTAGTATTGTTTAAATGTTTGAAATGTTTAATTGACAATAAAACATGACATTAGTGAAATTATATATGCACTGGTTAAAATCATTAAATTCTACAAAGAGTGATCTGATTCGTGTTGCTTTAAAAAAAAAAAGGAAAAAAAAGCAAGATTTAACGGACGAAACGAACCGTTCGCTGCACTCTTTTCCCCTCGTTGCTATCTGTGCAATACCCTCTCCAACTACATGCGATCAGAAGCGTTTTATTTGAATGCGTTAGGAAATTGTGCGATTTGTTAGATCTGTAATCAGCACGCAAGGCTGAGTGAACTGGCGTAAAGTTGGGGGCTCGGAAGTCGCTGCGTATCACGTGAACGCGGCATCAGCTGGCGCGTGCCCTGTGCTGACGAGCCGTTGCTGGTGGAAACAGCTGGTGGTTTCTGTCAGCGAACTCTTCCCGATCGAGAGCAACCTTACCGCGATAAAAAAAAGTTCAAAATAGACTCGAAACCGTCTGAAGGCGCTCTTATTTTAATTTCTGCGGCTGTCGGAGCAGACGCCGGGGCCTGTCATCCCGTAAAAGCTACTTTTTGTGAAGCACTTGTTAATTGACGCTCCAGCCTGTTAGCGCTGAACCGCTGTCGCTCGTTGCACCGGCTGCTAACGTCAGCTAGCTAACTTTGTAGTCCCATAGCAACTGACACAGTGCATGTTTCCTGGCATCGCAGAAAAGCTGTCAGCTGTCGGTTTTTAGTCACTTTTGGACTGAGGGAGGGTTTTTTTTTTTCGTCATGCCTCACGTTCATTATAAATTCTCCTCCAGACTCAGCTACGACACGGTGGTTTTTGATGGCGTGCACATCACACTGAATGAGCTGAAGAGGCAGATCATGGGCAGGGAGAAGCTCCGAGCCGGGGACTGCGACCTGCAGATTACAAACGCGCAGACCAAAGAAGGTAATAAAACATGAGTGTGCACTGATAACGAGCTTGTTTAAACTGAAGTCAACGTCTTCTACTTTGTCGGAAAGCACGTGGTCCTGCTATCACAGCTGTTTGGAGACAGAGGTAACCGTTGCGTCACCTCTTTCAGGTTAAACAGGGTAGGGTGGGGGTCCAGAAAAGTCAAGCCAGGACAAAGGGGCCTAATGAATGGGCCACATTCCTGCCGCTTTTACGCCTCATGCTTTTAATCATGCGGCCTGACGGTGGTGGTGGGTCAGCCCTGTCAGTGCATGTGCAAGTGTCAGGGGAAGCCTGAGTTAAAAATAGCAAAGGTGGGACAGTGGCTCCTCTTTATTCATTACCATACGGTTAAGAGCTCTCAGATGCACACACATGAATGAGTTACGTATTATAAGTATTTGCTGTTATATACTGTGCCATGAACAAAAGAAAACATGGTCAAAATTGATTAAATATGTACTGATCTTTGTAAGAGGAGGGGGGATTCAAATAAGTACAATGGAGCAGTTGTGTTGTGAATATTGCACATGAGGGTGGTACAAGTTCATTGGGACGTTTGGCTATTGTGGGGTGGCTGTGGCTCAAGTAGCAGAGCAGGTCATCAACCAATCAGAAGCTTTTTATGGTTTTATGAAGTTATGAGGGCTTAATGCTGGAGAAGGACAGGAAATAAAAATCTGTGTTCAATAAATTATTTTTATTAATATTAACTTATTGGGTGGGCTTTGTTTTTGTCACCACAGCTCAAGCCTGTTTGTAAAAAAACAGGGGGCTGGTCCTGGGATACTGACCCAGGACCATATCCTCCAGTTCACCTGTTTCTGGTGGGTGGAGGTGTTTGGAATTATGGGTAGTTTTGTTTGTCTTTGTTTTTTAAAGGGTATCTTTTGTGTTAGTGTGGTGGCAGTATGATCAACGAAAATCTTTGGATTGTGGTGTTTTGGTCAGACAAACTGTCACATTGATAAGCTAACCACTGAGTGTAATTTTTCATGCATGGCTAAATCTAGCCTTGTTGCAATCCAGGCATATTTTAAGACGATATATTATTACATATTTGGCTTGTCAGTCAAGCTGAGAGCTAATCTTATGCTCTTTTTTTGTTTTGTTTTTAAGATTGCATTTAAAATTCTTTCTGGTGAGCTAATCGTTAACCCTTAAAGCCTTACTATCTTCATCTCTCCCTCTTAGAGTACACTGACAGTGGTAGTCTGATCCCCAAAGGTTCATCTGTCATCATCAGAAGGATCCCCAGCTCGAGCAGCAAGACCCACAACAAGTGAGTCTATATTTTTGGAGTTGCCATCTGATTTCCCGCACTGTTATTAGTTCCTGCCATAGCAAAGGCTCCACCCTGCCTGAGCAAGCTACAACCTGGAATCCAAGGCTTCACTTTTAGTTTTGTAATTTCACTGCAAGGATTTATCAAGAGCCAGGGGTAGCGGTGGATAGTAGCTAAAGATTCAGTTAAGCTAATAAGAGTCTACCTCGACTCAAAAAAAAAAACAACCTCAAAAAGCAATAATTTTAATAAGAAAAAGAATCTTCATTGTATTTATTTTGTCAGTTTGCTAGTGACAGGAAAGCTTTTGTTGTGGTTATTGAAAAGCACTGGTTTGGAGGTAGAGGCCAATTTAAATTTTTAGGATTTTGTGTAAGGAAATGACATGGTGACAAACTCGGTGGTTACCCAGATCACTGGGCTTATGCAGTAGAACCAGCAGTGTTGTGGGTTTTATGCTTGGAAAGCAGGACCTCGCTGGAACAGACTGGCAGTCATGTGACTAGCCGTGTCAGCACCCTACAGACTGGTAGAGAGGAATGAGGGCTAATCTAACACTGCCAACAAGATTAAAAGCAGAAAATGAACTCTCCACCTGCACCGCAGGCTTGTTTATCCTCAAACAAAACAAAATAAACAACAATAAATCACAATCATTTCTAATCCTGTTTTAGAAAGAGCTTGTATACTTGTAACGTAAGTAAAAACAGAATGCAGTGATCATTCAATCTTCATTTTTATTAAGCATTGTCCAAACAATATCCAGTGTATCTCATTTAGAAACCATTCTGTAATCAAAGACATGCTAAGCTTGGGCAAATGGTTTTCTCAATAGTATTTCTCAACATAAAATGTTTAAAAAATATTTGAGCATTTTGTCACCGTCCGTAAGTAATGTAATTAAAAGATTTATGTAATCTAGTAAAATCTCTAAAGAAGGGAGTGGAACTGACTGCATGTGCTCAAGAAAACTACTGTTGGGCATGTGGTTCATTGCTGCATGTACAAATGTAGGTTAATAGTTCCTAGACACTTAAAAAATGCCCCTGTTCTAAGTTTGTGTGAACATTTTGTTGTCAATTCAATATGAGCATATTTTCAAACAAAATAATTGTCAGCGTTCACATCTTTCAGTTAAATTTCAATTTAATTTTATTTATTTAGCATTAAATCACAACAACAGTTGCCTCAAGTCACTTATTCATTTCATGTAACTCTTTTCAAAAGTCTTATAATTTCTGTACATTTTACTTCCAGGGAGCCAGACTTTTATTAATTTTAAAGTGCTGTTTAGCATTAGTTCTCAAGGCTTTCTGAAAACCTTTCAATGTTTTTCTTTGGAGATCGGCTGCTTTTTTACTCATTTTCAGTCCAGTCCTCATCCTTGATCATTTTTAGAGGCGTGTTTTTGCTTTGGTAAGCCCCTTATCCCTGACCTTAACTCAAGGGATGATTCAGTATTGTCTACACATAAGATTACTTGGAAAAATAATCACTTGAACCAAATGGAAATAAATTGTATCTTTAGACACTTTTTTAATGTGTTGTTACATTTTACACAACAATCATGGGGGAATGGGGGTTTTATAGAAGTTTAACTATCAGTTTAGCTTTCCACCTATGAGATCCACACCAATTTAGTCCTTATATAGTCCTTCCTGATGGAAGAACCCTGAACTCTGCGGTGATTCACTGTTTTCTGTTCTGTCAGATCTAAACAACACAAGAACTGAACTTTAGCCCGTCTGTACCTTTCTATCAGCTCTTCTGATGCACTCTTCTGAGTGTGCTAAAGAGTCCTCCCAATGTGTCTCTCAGAGACACACAACATTCAGTCTTTTTAGTTTTGCCAGTTGTTCACAAGTGCCCATGTGAACAACTGGCTTTGCTGGGGTTTCAGAAATTGCCCTTTTCATTGAGTGAACATTAAGATCTGCCTTCCTGGGGTATTTCCAATGTAATCACAGGGGACAAACTCTGCATTCCTGCTCTGTTTGTTTTTAGGCCAATGTGGAGCTTCAGCAGTGTGAGTAGGCAAATCAAGTAGGCAGCTTTCAGAGGAGTTGTTGTTCTTGATATATAAAATTCTGTTTGTGTGGTACTGTCCTTGCTGTGCACCTCAGCAGGGAATGTTGTATGTGGAAAAACAAAGAAATCTTATTTTTAAGGTCATTGCAGGAAGATATCTTCTTGATTTGTTTAATGCAGGCTGCTGAAACCTGATTTGCCTGCTTTGTGTGCACTTTTCTGAACAAAAGAAAGAACTCTATTGTGGATTTCATTAACCATCACTTTCACAGAAGCAGCTTTTAAAAATGGTCTTTAATTTCACATGGAAAGACTGTACGGACATGGACAACTGATTTTTGTCAGGAAAAAAAAATCTGTGCCTCACAGGTCGTAGAGGACTCTAGTTAAAAATGGTTTCTTGTTGTGTTTCAGTGAGCGATCAGAGGTCCAGCATCACCACGCCTTTGGAGCCAGCAGAGCAGTATGTAGCCAAACCACATCCCACAGCACTTTGTCTTCTCCACAAAACACACACTTTTTCCATTCTTTTTTTTAAGATTGTGTCTTTTAAAAGTACCATGCTGCATTTCATGAGAAAGAATAATAATACATAGAATATATGCATGTGACATGCATTGTTTTCTTTAACTAAGTGGAAAAAAAATGTATCAAAGCTGAGGGAATACATACATCCGTATATGTATTTTACAATCACAGTATAACAATTTAATAGTGTTTGAAGATGGCTGACTAAAAAATAATTTTAAAAAAACATTTAAAAAAGAAGAAAGTTCACAATTAAACAGGTGGTATGTGCTCACTCTTATTAAATAAATCTTCTCAGCTGTTGTTTTCAAGCTGCTGTATCACCAGTCAGCGTCTATTGTTGAAAGTTTTTCAGTATCTGTCTGTGGGAGGTGGAGCTGCTCGGGTGGGTCAAACATTATCATGCAGGCCAGCTATTCACAGCTGATAAACCCAACTGTTTAATGATGCTGGCACTGCCCAGTCGCACCTTATCCAGAAGCCACTTTAGCACTTTTTAGGGTCTAAATTCTATCAACTCTGCGTAAATACTGCATAACTTTAATTTACCAGGCTGCTGTAAAGTTGCAAATTCTTACTGATGATTTATAATATGAGTAACTTAGACTTTAACAATAATTTAAATCACTGTCTTGATGTAATGGACAGCGTTATTAGCAGACACCCTTCAAGTGGAGTAATATGCAGATTTGCACTGAAATTAGAGTTGTATTGCCATTTCACGTTACATGACTTTAAGTAATAAATGCCATCGACTGCTAAAGAAACAGAGCTAAAAAGGCTTATTCTCTCATATAACAAGAACAAAAGAAACTCATTCCTCAGGGACCAAGCTGTGCATTGTAAGTATTTCATTCTAAACCATTGTAGTGTGGTCTTGTGTGTAATTCAGTTAAAGATGGTAAAGTCAAGCTTTCACTTGCTGCAGTCTTAACTGGTGTGCATTGACCTGATTTCTCTCTTTGGTTTCTCAGTAGGAGAAGTGTCTGCCACTCTTCTTAGTCTTTTGAGTCTGTTGGTACGACTTGCACAGACTTTTTAATTTTGTGTTGTTTTTTTTCCTACCAATAAAGTTATTTATATCCAAGCTGTGTTATCTACTGAGTATGTGTTTCTTCACTGTGGAGAGTGACGCTAATACACACTTCTACGCAGAGAAAAGGCAATGGAATCAACGGCTATTTAACAAGCCTACAGGGCCACTCCACCCATTTTATACTGGATTCCTCGTGCTGGGGGAATTGCACAATATTGGTATTGGGAATCAAAGCTATAGAGGGAGAGGGATGCAGACCAAAAAGACCTCACCTGAATTTCACATTAACAATATCATATAGTCCAGTCAGGAGGTGTTTCTTTTGATTTGCATGCTGCAATTGAAATGCAACACTAACTTTAAGGTTTAAGTGGCTTTAGCTATAAATTACATTGTAAGTGTGTGAATTTGGACTTTTTAGATGTTTACAAAAATGTGTTATATTAACAAAGAATTGTAGCCACAACACTTAACATCAGCAGCTCCTGTATAACATAACCTGAGTATAAATTAGTACAGCTGATGAGCTTAAACGATGATGTCACAGATAAACAGATGTTTTAGAGTACCATCTTTTGACCTTCATTAATGGTGAACATTGAATCATGTGTACTGTGTGTGTGAGAGAGAATGTTGCTTATCTAATTTGAACTAATGAAGATACTCCCATGCTGGTGTATTCAATTTCTCTGTATAGTAGCAGCTTCAGCTAAAGGCTCATGCTTTCTGGCCTATCAGCCAAATGTTTGTACAAAATACTGATCTACGTGTGGCTAAAGACTAAAGCTGTTACAGCTCACCCTGAAAGCTGAACAAAACTTTCACAACAGTCCAACAGAGTCATTCTGGTCTTAGCCAAAGTCTCAGTTTCAAGCTGGTAAAGCTCACAGGATTAATCCTCTTGGGGCCATGTGCGTTTCTGCATGTGTTTCTACAGTATTCTTATTTAAAGTCTACTAGACCAGAACGTGTTAAACAGGTTTTTCCTGTCCAATCATTCACTGCCTCTGTCACACATGTAGTTTGGATTTCTTTCTTCGCTTTCTGTTCCAGCACAGTAGAGGAGCATAACATTAATAGATGCTCAGACAATAATAATAAATGCTTTTGCCCCCCTCCAAAAAGCTGGCTGGACAGGTTTACATTCCCAGGATGCTTTGTAAAGTTTCCTTTACATTTTAAATGCAAGAGTTTGAAGGAATGCAGTGTGAGCTGTGTGGACAGTGATCAGTTGCACTGTGAAAATCACAGATGGATGCTGGTGCAAATTTTATGTTCATTGACACCTGTTACTTTCAGTTTGTATCAGAAAATCGCAACTAAAACTTGGGTAATACTAGTTGACTAGTTTGTAGTTTAAGTGTGTGTGTGTGCGCGCTCGCGCATGCCCTTGTAGTTCAAACCTCAGACTTCATTTTCAGACATATTTGGATATACACTTTTAATCTTTTTCCATGAGCTGGGTAACCGGGGACAGCTGTCATGATTACTTTTATGAAATTTTTTTGTGTTTAATTCTAACAGATGGATGATCACCGTTCTACAAGAGCCTTGTCCTTTTTCTCTAAGGTAATGTTATTTTCTATTTATGTTGTGCACGTTTGTCTGAACACTGATCCTAAACCGACGTCTTTGTCTGCGGTACATCATTTAGATGCAGATGGCCAACCTGGTTGATGTGGATGCGTCAGAGGAGGATAAGATCAAAGTTATGATAAATCAGTCCATCTTCGACTCCATGAAGTGAGTCATGTATCCTCACCACTGTTGGATTTCCATCTCTTAAACTCTCCTCGTGTTCTCCTCATATCTCTTCTTTACCTCTTCTTTATTGTTTGATGTTTTTTTTATATACCGTATCTCTTCCAATAGTAGCCCCGGCGTTTATTCAAAAAATTATTCGGCCGGCCCGGCGTTTAAAAGAGACCGGCGGTTATTGGAGACCGGCTCTTATTCCCTTCTCAGATGGAATTGTCACAGAAGTGAGAGGGAAAGAGGACCCAGGCGCAGGTTTTAGACTGAGGTGAAAAGACGTGCGTTTACTTACAGTGCTGCAAAACGTATTCCAACAGTTCACAAATAATGCAGTTCCCAATTGTGCTCCTCCTTTGCTCTCGAGTGTCTCCTTGTCTGTGGTAGCCCAGTGCACGAGTGGTGCTCCCTGAAACTTCTCTCCGCCCGACTCTCCAGGAGAGGAAGTAAAAGACCAGAAAATCACAGTTAGCAGGTTCGCTAGCCAACATCCAGCTTAAATGCTGCTGGTTGTAGATGACGGCTGATTGGAAACAGCTGGCCGAGTGATGAGACGCGGGAGGTTGACGATATGATATGAGGGAGGGACTTCCGGGTCGAAGGTCGCCCGGCTACTATTGGAAACAGGCGTCTGTTTGTCGTGACATGTTTTCAAACCGGCGTTTATTAGAAACAGGCGTCAATAAGAGACAGGCCACTATTAGAAGATATACGGTATTTCACTTTCTCACTCGCCTCTTTCTACCATTCTCCAGTGTAAACACAAAGCCCAGCAATGCCCTTTCTGCGAATTACACCTGTTATCGCTGTGGAAATCCAGGACACCACATCAGGAACTGTCCTTCCAGCGGGGTAAGGCCACAATGTATCTGTTAAGTGACTCAGCTACTTGTACAAATTGTGAATTAAAAAGAAACCTGGGTGAGCAGTAAAATGTAGAAATGTGTCATTCCTTTGTGTGCTGATAGTGTTTGCGTATGCACACGTGTACTTCAGAGATCTGTAAAGTTATTCCTGAATTTCTGTTATATTTATTATTTAGCTGACTTATTAGAAATGACCAAGGTTCCAGATAATGAGATAAGCACATGTGCAATTTCTTTCTACTACTGGCTCTGTATGACATCAGTGAGTTATTCTAATATGGTCATGTTAGAGAGACAGCTCTGGTTGTGAGCACAAAAGCTTTATCCATCTGCTTTTCAAACCTTCAATTTGCAAGGATCAGCCAATCAGAGCAGCTTGTTCCAGCTAGAGAATCCATGGCTAAGGATTTATTTAACATATCAATCATGCAAAGCTAGTGTACTAGACAATAAAAAAATATTTAGAAAAATATAAAGCTGGAATGTGCACCTATAATGCACACTTGTCTCAAACTAAATGTAGATGTTTCTGTCTTTGACAGCAGGATAAAAACTCTGAGGTACCAGTGAGGATAAAGAAGAGCACGGGCATCCCACGTTCCTTTATGGTTGAGGTGGATGATCCCAACATGAAAGGCGCCAAGCTGACCAACTGTGGTCGCTATGCAATCCCTGCCATAGATGCGTGAGTGTAAATAGAAGTGTCATTTTGTGTGTTTGTTAATTGTTTTGTTTTTTAGTTCGACAGCTGCGGAAATACGTTTATTTACACTTTATCTTAGAGTTTGCCTTCAGAATTGCTTTTGTTATTCGGGACATAGATTCAACCAGGTACTGGAAACATTCCTCAGAGAATGTTGACATGCTGACATGATAGCATCACGCAGTTGCTGCAGATCCATGATGTTAATCTGCCGTTTGACTACATGCCAGAGATTGTGTGACCTCATTGTCATGTCCAAGAAAGCTGTTTAAGTTCATTTGAGCTTTGTGACAAGGTGTGTTATCCTACTGGAAGAAGCCATCAAAAAATGGGTACACTGTGGTCATGACAGACATGGTCAGCAATAATACTCAACAAAGCAACTATACTTGAACAATGCTCACTTAGTACTAAGGGGCCCAAAGTGTGCCAAGAAAATATCCCCCACAGTGTTACACCACCACCCTGAGCAGTTGATACAAGCCAGCTTTTAAGCTGTTATGGTCTGACCCTCTCATTCAAATATTGCTGCAGAAATCAAGACAACGTTTTTCCAATCTTCCATTTTATAATTTGGGTTAGCTTGTGTGAACTTTGGTCTCAGTTTCATGTTCTCAGGAGAGAGAGAGAGAGAGAGAGAGAGAGAGAGAGAGAGAGATCCTTTTGGTTTATTAGTAGCCATTTTTTAAGTCAAATGTCAAATTACCAGCCTTCCCTTAAATGTACCTAATTGAAGTAAATCTAGTTAAAAGCATCCAGTGAATAAATAAAAGTCAAACCAAGTGGCTTCATTGTCATTTCAACCATGTGCAGTGGTACAGCACACAGTGAAGGGAGACAACGTTCCTTCAAGACCATGGTGCTACGTATAACAGACAATCAATACAGGACTACATAAAGTGGAAGTCTGTGAAATTGCAAAAAAACAAAACAAAGATACACCAGTGCAACTCCAGACAGAGCAGAATTATACAGACACAAGACAGTGCAACAATGACAGTGGGTTGAACACAAAAGTAAATGTGCATGTACTTTTGTATGTCCATAGTGAGGCGTATGCTATTGGCAAGAAGGAGAAACCTCCCTTCCTTGCACAGGAGCCCGAGTCTGAAGACCAGGATGATCCCATACCTAGCGAACTCCTCTGTCTGATCTGTAATGAACTGCTGGCTGATGCTGTGGTCATTCCCTGCTGTGGAAACAGCTACTGTGATGAATGTGAGTGGTCTGTGTAATTAGCTTTTTGAGTTAGTAAGAATTGGATATCAGGTTCCGGTTATCAGATGTTTAAACTATTAAGTTTGTCTTTGTATGTGTGTGTAGCAAAGTACAAAATTGTAGAAAGATAGTGTGTCACAGATATCAGCAAAAATCTGCAAATATTGCCTACCAAAAGCAGCAGAAACCGTGCTCTGGTTGCTCTTTAATCTTAACATTTCATGCCTCCTTTTCTCTCACTCAGGTATTCGGACCGCCTTGTTGGAATCAGAGTACCATATCTGTCCCAGCTGTGACCAATCAGAAGTCTCTCCTGACACCTTGATAGCCAATAAATTTCTCAGACAGGTGAACTGACAGAGTGATAATAATTATATATTATACAGGCTGGGCCATTTATATGGATGCACCTTAATAAAATGGTTGATGATATTAAAGTCCTGTTTGTGGCACATTACTATATGTGAGGGGGCAAACTCCTCAAGATGGGTGGTGACCATGGTGGCCATTTAGAAGTTGGCCATCTTCGATGCAATTTTTGTTTTTTCAATAGGAAGAGGGCCATGTGACACATCACTTATTGGTAATGTCACAAGGAAAACTATGGTGTGCTTGGTTTCAACGTAGCTTTATTCTTTCATGAATTATTTACAAGTTTCTGACCACTTATAAAATGTGTTCAATGTGCTGCCCATTGTGTTGGACTGTCAATGCAACTCTCTTCTCCCACTCTTCACACACTGATAGCAACACCGCAGGAGAAATGCCAGCACAGGCATCCAGTATCCGTAGTTTCAGGTGCTGCACATCTCGTATCTTCACACCATAGACAATTGCCTTCAGATGACCCCAAAGATAAAAGTCTAAGGGGGTCAGATCGGGAGACCTTGCGGGCCATTCAACTGGCCCACGACGACCAATCCACTTTCCAGGAAACTGTTCATCTAGGAATGCTCGGACCTGGCACCCATAATGTGGTGGTGCACCATCTTGCTGGAAAAACTCAGGGAACGTGCCAGCTTCATTGCATAAAGAGGGAAACACATCATCATGTAGCAATTTCAAATATCCAGTGGTCTTGAGGTTTCCATTGATGAAGAATGGACCCACAATCGTTGTACCCCATATACCACACCAAACCATCACTTTTGTTGTTCCAACTGTCTTGGAGGAATCCGTC
>VURO01050195.1:51536-64340 GCA_015108175.1 Pelvicachromis taeniatus | reverse complement strand
TAGAGATCCCACTGCTCACTGGACTCCCACCAGCCAACCAGCTCACATCTGCAAAAGGCACAGACTGACTGGACAGACAGACCAGAGAAGCTGTGCTGGACTGGAGCTCAGCACTGGACGGAGGGAAGACTGTCAGGACAGGAGGAGGGAGGCTGGAGCCTGAAAATACATGAAGGACATTCAGGAAACAAAACAAGAAAAATCAAATGAAAGGAAGAAATTAGAATTAAAGTCACAAAAAGACATGACCCAGCAAATCATCTGAGCTGAATCCAATGAAACTGGATGGAAAATCTATGGAAAGTCATAAAGTCACAAAATCACTCCTGAGCCATGCATGTAAGTAGGTTTTTCTATACAGGAGGCATCTTGAAGCTGTCACTTTTTTTTCATCATTTCTCATTATCACACGTAACTTAATTTATGGAAATCTATGGTTTGATTTCTTTGCATGTGTGAACTGGATAGGTTGTTACCAACATCTGGTGACAATTTCATGTCAGTAGGGCCTTTAGAAAACGTTTTACTTAGAGAATTGGTCAATACTTACTTTACTCACTGCATCCTACTAAAATAATAATGCATGTAAATGCAGTCACTATTGTATGAATTTAGAAATTATTACCATTTCTCGACTGTTTTACAGTTTGTATATCTTGAAGTAAACCTTTGATCTTTGACTTGTTTTTTTCTATGTGATTGTAGGCAGATGTTGATGCAGTGATAGTGTTGACGCAGACGCCTGCTGCCAACACAGTTTCTTCAGGTCAACAAGCTGTTCTCAACTTCAACATTGAGAGAGATGATAAGAATTCTGTTAGCTGGTATGAACAGGTTCCTGCAGGGTTTCCTCAGTATGTTCTAAGGTTTCTCCATTCTGACAGCTCACCCAGCTTTGAAACAAGATTTCCCTCAGACAGCTTCAACTCTACGTCCTCATCAAACATTAATTACCAATTGACTATCAAGCAGGCAGAAACAGAAGACACTGTACATATCACTGTTGTTCACACTGTGGCAAAAACCTCCTGAGCATAGACTTGAGAATAGACTATTTCACATGAATCAATCAAGAAAACTCAGTGTAACATACAACCTTCAGATTAATTGTAATTAAACACGGATTGCTAATTTTTTTATTCTTTTTTTTTACCTTTAACCTGCTCAAATGGAACATTAAAAACACTGAAAGCTTTTATGTCAGCTGGTACAAACAGGTTTCTGGTTCTTCTCCTCAGTTCTGAGATTTCATCATTTTTACAGCTCACCTGCCTTTTGAACATGATTCTCAGACAGATCAATATTTAAATCCTTTTTTTTCCTTTAAAGACCAAACATTGATTTGCAGTCCATTATCAATCAGGAGACTCTGCAGTGAGTTCCTGTCAGACATGGGATGACTCTCCAAACAAAGCTGCATCACAGTGAACCAGACTGTGACCAAAATCTTCTTGAGAGACAGTACAGCTCTGATTAATTCAGATCAATAATGAGGACTTTATTAAATCTTGCATAAAACAAGTGACATGAAGGAATAAACATGACTGCACAGACAGAGAGAGACATTAAATACAAACAGATTAATGAAGGGAATGAGATGTTGACAGTACAAGTTGGTCTCTACAGGATGTTTCAGTTCCTCTCCCCTCATCAGTGACAGTGTTAAAATATGAATTTAGGTAGTTTGGGGTTGCAACATTATCTATTAAAGCATTATATGATATCAGGTCTTGGTGTGTAGAAAAGATTGACAATTTGAATTAATGTCAATTAGAAGGAGGCCTTTCTTTAGTGTGTTTAAACCGATCAATTGAATAGTATAACCTTTTTGCATTAAGTGATATGGTATGATAGTATGTTAATGTAGTTTAGTATGTTGATGCTATATTAATTTGTTATTGCAGCATGACAGTTTGACATTTTGCCCTTTGCTCCAGTAGTGCAGATCAGGCAGCGTGTGTGTAAAACGGGAAGCATAGCTTTGCAGTCTAACACGTTTGTAGAAAAGTTAAGACGTGATTAGGATGTGCCTTTAAGTGGTGTACTTTTAACTTAAGAACAATGGGTCAAAGTGAGTGCTTCAACCACAAAAGGAGAAGTGAACTAAGGAAGTTAAGCTTTTGCAGCAATATGTTTTTATTGAAAATGTGTTTTTATTTAAGTTAACTGTCTGGAACATTGTATGACGTAGAAAATGTTGTCTAGGTGATGATCACGGGGACAAAATGATCAATGTATAAATGCAAAAGTCTGAGGGAACGCCCCTCACATCTGCAGGAGGCCTTTGTGCTGTGCGGATCTCTATCCATGGAAGTAAATAAAGCTTTTGGTTGGAACATGGTGTTATGAGTGCTAATCCAGCACAGAGATAAAAGAACTGGGATTCTTTAGTATGGCTGGGCGTGAGCCGAGAGAGTCTAAAGCTCATCTTGGAGCAGTCCAACACTGAGCTGCTGTGTGGGGCGGGCAGGTCTGAAGCTGCTGAGCCATCTGATGAGCACTCGAGTAGCTGAAGCTGAAGGAGTATATTTGTTATCACACTGTGGTCAAACTGTGTAACACATGGCAGTTTTCACCAGTTATTTGCAGACTGTGTTGAAGCTTGATGGCCTACATACAGCAGACTTATCAGGGCTTGTTTTCTGAAAGTGACTCGACTGTTACTTCTTGTAACGGAGCTGATAAGAGAGGTGAGATGGAACTGTGACCATGCAGCAAATATGTGACCCACGAAGCCTCAAAAATGAGCTACTGAAGGCCAGTTTGATGGTGCTGTTTGTGGATTATTGTAATGCCGCTCACAAGAATTTGTTGCTGAACAATGGTGATTATTAAGAACAGATAAAAATGTATGTATCCAATATGAAAAAGGACTGAAAATGAAAGTGTTCCAGCCCTCAGAGGCTGTCTGAACTCTATTCTTGAATCTTGAGTAGACTTACCTTACAAGTTCCTGGACCGTGCCATCGATGGCAGAGTTTAAAAACTGTGATGGATACAGCAACCAGAACTGAAGTCAGTGAACCAAACGCTCACATTAGCTCTCTCTCCTTTCAGGCCACTGTGATGCTGAACAAGTCGAGAGGGACAAGCATGGTGGACCACAAGAAAACCCGCTAAAAGACCTCCACGCTCTCTTCATAATGCAATGCAAACGGCACCCACAGCAAGCACACAGTCAGCACCCAAAGCCTTATCATGCCACCCAAGCTCATCAACACTGACACGGGGTAGCGAGATGATGCCACTTCACCAGCATCTTTATTATGCATAATATTCTGCCTGTCAAAGGTTCTGTTATTCTCTAAGGCAGGGACGTAAAACTGTATTTTATGTCTTAAATTGACACTGCCATCACTTTACAAGTTTACAATTGGTCTTAATAGACAAGTCGATGTTTACCTTACACCTAAAAACACTTTTATTTTCTGCTTAAAGCTTAATGCATCTTCGTTGGCCGTATGTTGCTCAGACAGGGTTTCTGCGGTGTATCTTTAAATGGTTTCCTAAAATGCTAGCTTTAAAGCATATACATTTATTCAGGTTTCTGTGAGGTTTTTCTTCATTTCCTCTCATCGTCTTTAAAACATTCCAGCTTGTTTGTAGATTTGCTTCATATTTTAATATAAACTAGCATTTCTTGGGAGGCTGAATGACACTGCTTTGAGGGGAGAATAACAGTTTTTTGCGCTACACAGTACAGTATGGAGGCTATATGTAATGGGAGATTCACTTGTTTGTTCTTTTATGGAAATATGCTACCCTTTGTTGATCCGAGTACTAAATAATAGACCACATAGAACATACATTCCATAAAAAATTTCAAAGGAAAGACAGTATTAGAATGCTGATAAGTGTTGATTGACCAAATAAACTGCTTTAATTATGTTAAAAGTCAGCGCTAAAGTAACATTTTAATCATGTCAAAAATCATTAGGTTTCAGCTATAATGCAGTCCAAAGCATAAACAGGATGATTCTGTCTCTTTAAAGACATTTAAACATGCTAGTAAAGTAATTTAAGACATACGTGAAACTAATGACAAGCAAAAATTTTGAATGGAACAAAAAAAAAAAACAGGCGAAATGAGCAGAAAATTGTAGCACCGCTGTCATCTTGAACTTTTGTACATGTGTTTTAGTTTTCAGAGGACTGCAACATGTAACATGTGGCATTGTTCGTCATGCTTTCCCCTCAAATGAGCTTGTGACGCTTTAAGTGACAGGTAATGGTCCATAATGTCAGCGGAGAGATTACATGGTGACATCCCACCCTATTCAGAAGCCCCACTGGTAAAATAGCTGTAAGTAAAATGGATATTTAAACAGCTTCACATTAATTTGTTCTACAGAAAGACTGTTTAAACATTTGAAACAGCTGTGTGAGTTAAAAGCATTTATCTGGCTCTCAGTTCAGCTCAAAACTACAGTTTCAAATGACAGACCTCTGCTGCGAAAGTAAAATAATCAGTATGGGCTAACTTGATTCTTACGTCCTTGTTTGCATGCAGCCAGTTTACCATTTAATCTTTAACAAATCATTAAGTTATACTGAGGAATAGAAAGCTGGACCGCTCAGTGGATTTATTATATTTTAGTTTGTCTTTGTGGGGCCAAGCAGGGGCTGCTCCAGCCAGCTCAGAGTAAATCAGGTAGTGGATTAAAGGACAATGATTATTTGTAGCTATGCCCTACATCTCTAAATATGATAACGTGCATGATAACGTGAAGATGGCTCCTGCAGTCTGTAACTATGCAGCAGTATGCACTTTAATAACTATTACTTAAAAAAGAAAACGCTGTACAATGATGCTTTATTCCCACAGTGATTCCATATTACTCTTAATGATACAAATCCACATAGTAAAGGGCCAAAAATTCACATATTGAATATGATATAGAATATTTGTGATTTTTGACCATCATTTTGCACTTTCCATTTCTGTCTCTTTCCACGAGAGGAGGGAACTGTTTCAAATGTTTTTTAAAAAAAAGTAGTTATTATTGCACTTCCCCTCCTCTTTGGTGCTTTTTGTACACAGCTTGTTCCAAAGGCGAGCAAATGCATGCAACGCTGTAGTCGCGGCTAATGCAGTCATCTCTTGCAGGTGTATGGTGGCTTTAACTTGTAAAGTGCTGTTTTATAAAGAATAAACAGGACCCTCAAACTGTTGATGCAGTTCATTTCTCTGCCGTTTCCACCAGCGGGCTCACCTCTGCAAATAAGCAAATTAGCACAGTTGCAAAATACTACTTATGCAAAGCTCTTAAATCGCCTAGAGATTTGCATTTGATGTAACTGCGCAGCCAAAGAATTGATTGTCACAGATTGCATTTGAATTTTTTGAATGAGATTGGATTAGATCGGCTCACATGAAACTGCATTGTCATCGCGCAACGAGAGCGTAGCAAAATGCTGTTCATCAAACTACAGTGCAAGCAGTACTAAAGTGAATGTAGGTCTTATAAACACAAGTTATTGCACAAATGAGCAAAACGCTGGTAAAGAAAAAGTGTAATATGATAGTAAACACATGTGTTTACAGCACAAATAATCAAGCAGTTTCCATTATGTAATATTCAGTCTAATAAATGAGTAATGCACATAAACAATTAGCCAATACAGTATGTGATGTAACATGTAACAAGTATATATACTACTAATACAAAGTGGGTACCATGCGGTAGGTATGTAGCTACAATATGATCAATAATAAATTGTAGGCTAATGTATGAGTTAATGTAGCTGTCTCCATTAATCTGTGTTGCATCTTTGTCCAACAAACTATTTTTTGATAGCTTTCCCTCTGTACCCCACCACAGTGGATTTTAAATCAATGTGGGATTGGATTTTAGGCTTTAACTGAAGTGTTGCATTAAGTGGTTAGGAATTACAACCATTTTATACAGTCCCCTGTTTTCCCAAATTTGAGGATAACAATTAATTGGACAGTTGACTGACATTTATTTTTATGGTCTGGTCTATGAAATAAGAGTTCTTTTCATCACAAATGAAGCAAACAATGTGTGAACCTGATTCAGTGTGTGAAATTTATAGTTTACAGCTTTCACTGTAATTTTAAATATGGGACCAAGGAGATGTCAGTATAGGTAAAGGAGGCTGGAAAAACCACAGAAAAAATTAAAGTGCATGATGATAGAATTGTTTCCATGCTTCACAACAACACCTTCACACCACCAAACCAAGTCAGGAACACTCTGAGGCAGGTAAGTCTGTCATTGTCAACGTCTAAAATCAAGCCACACCTTCATGAATGGAAATGTACACACCAATGTACCAGATCAGACTTTGCCAGGAAACGTGGGCAGATAAAACCAAGATTAACTTTTGTATTGTATTATTACAGGACAGTCTAGGCAATGAGCCAACAGATTTTTTTTCTGTAATTTTACACATTTATTTCTTACAAATTAAGTCCAGAGTCCCGCTTACAGATTTATTTCATTAATTTGAACGTACTACAGTAGAAAAACTGCACTGTAATGTGTAGTTAAAATTATTTACACTGACAGAAAGGGGAGTTTAGATGGTCTGGCCCACTTGAAATGTGGTCCACGATGTAAAATGATCCACGGGTTTTCTAATGCCCTTAGAAAGCAGTGATCTTATAATAAGTTTTACTTGCAGATAAGATAAAAATTCTTAATCCTTTCAAGAGTTTTACTCCCCACAATAAACGTTGATATAGGGGAAGATATTCCGCTAATGGCCACGCATTTCTGTAGCACTTTGATAAAAATCACACGAGAATAATTGTGTTGTATTTAAAATATATCAGTTTCCTCCTGGAGTCATTGCCAGCTGGCAGTAAGCAATATAATCCTGTTGAATAAGTGAAAGCCTTACTTCTCCTTTTATATGTTCATAGAAAGCATTAAACCACCGATGAGGGAACTCTCGGGATGTATACAAGCCATAAGAAAGAACAGCTTAGTTGACATTTGTTTCATTTTAATGACTTATATCCACAGCAATAAAGGAAACACTGTTCACCTCTCTTTGCTGCCCTCTCCTTTAGTCTTTAATGTATATATAGTGCAGTTCTTTTTTTTAAACAATGAATGAAAGGTCATGACCTCATCTTTGTTTTTATTCCGCGTAATGAATGTAGGTCAGTTTGCAGGCAGCGTGTTTACACAACATCGCCGTAACTCGACCCATATTCCGCAGAAGTCTGCGTGCACGAACTGAAATTTTAGCCTTATTTCACACCCTGCATTACATGCACGGACTATGCTATCCGCCTCACGTGTCATTCTCTTCACTCATTTTCCACGCTGGCTTCCTCCTGCCTGAACATCTGCCCCTCATCCTGTCCTCTCTCCCTGACTGCGTGCCGACGCCGTCCCGTACAAAAACTCCGCTACAGCGAATTTCGGGTCCCTTTTTTCCTTATATGGTGATGAGCGTCGCGGCCTGACCCCTCCCTCAAGCTGTGAGCGAGGCGCGTGCACTAACCGCCGCCGCCGCTCACCGTTCGCTTCCATATTTGGAAGTGAGTTCAACAAAAACCGCAAGGAGGGGAGGGCAGGGGAGAAGTGAGGAGAGAGGATGGATGATGAAGATTTTCCTCCCACTCTGGAAACCCGCTCCGCGTCCGGCTGGCAGATGAATGTCGGCCATTAACAGCGACAGGCTGGTCTCACCTATCAAACACCCTTCACGCTGTTTATGTAAAGACTGTCACGGCTTTAAAAGGGCAGTTAAAAATAGCTGTTGAAATAAACGCACAGTCGTGCTATTTTTTACTCTCCATAAAGCGCCACTGAAGGTTAAATCGGCCTCACTAGCCAAGATTTGTAGGTTTTTCCACATTCTGAGAAAAACACATATTCCCATAATGCACTCTGTTATCAGTTTGGTATGTTTGATTTGTTCGCGTACACTTCCCGCTACGATCCTAATGAAATATACATACGTATATCAGATAACAATGGGAAAATTGGGAAACGATACATATTATATATTTAAAAAAATATGAGTTGAAAATGAAACCAGGCGCCCCTTAGGGTCTGGTTTTCATTTTGCGTTGATTAGATTCGAGGCCCTCTCCGTCTTATTGTCACGTTTGTTAATGACCAGTAGGCACAACAGCCGGACAACGGCGGTTAACAGACATTCACTCCCGCTCGTGCACTTTGGTCGAGACGGGGCCGCGCGTAAGGGCGCGTTCACGCTTCGCATCCAGCGTTTGTGAGCGAGAGCGACGGTTCAATCGCCCATTCAATTTCTACCAGACGCAGACGAATCCAGAGCTACAGCTATGGTAGGTTTAACATAGCCTTTTCGTACTTTTGTATTATTTATGCATTCTCGGTGGTTTTTCTGCTTAATAATGACTCGGTGTAAGCCAGCGGGGAGTTTCATGAATTTACTGGGTTTCATTTGTAGGTGTTATAGCATCACTCACAGCAAGCCGGCTGTATCCCGCAGGAGTCTGTGCTAGCGTTGGGCTAGGCTGGGGAGCTGACTAGGAAACTGGACGGCTAATAATGCCGTAACGCAACGGTGTAGTCTTTCAGTGGTCGCATTCAGTGAACTTTCCGAGCGGCAATTTTCACACGATGGTGATAACAGACTAGGTTAATCACTAACGATTCTTTTGAGTAAAAGCCGCTGGCGCCATTTCGTTCATCTCCAAGTGTTTCGCCGACAAAAAGCCTCTTTGTCGAGGGGCCCCTGTCTGAGTTAACGTCCGCACCGTTGCCATGACACTGCTCTAGTGTTTCCACTGCATCATGTTTCAGTTATTTCACCTGTGCTCGCCCATGCTCCCGCATCACAGGGCTGCGGCGCTGGCAGGTGCAGCAGCACCAGCGCCTCCGGGGCTGCCCGGCTAACGGTATTGTTAGCTGGGCTAGCTGCGTTACAGTGCAGCCAGAAATGACACCCATTATGGCGCTAGCTGAGATTTTCTTTTTCTTTGTCTGTACACGGCTCCCACTGACGCTGTTGTAAGTGCTGGTGCACTCGTAAAGCATGAATATTATTACTATTTATAATAATTATATTATCCCACAGTGAGCGTAAAAGGACAAACCGCATGATTGTTGTGGAGGAACGCCGTGAGAATAAATGTACGATTTGACAGGCGAGCGGTCCTTTTGAAAGCAGTTTTGCCTTATATAGCAAGCTAGCGTTCACATGTGCTGCATTCATGGCCCCACCCTGAATTTGGTGCAAAGACCATTTTGTTTGGGGATGTATTTAAAAAAATTTTTTTTTCATGTCTCAGCAGTTAGCTTGAACCTATCGCAACCGCCCCCCGGTAGCTTCACTCAGTTTCTTTAAGGAGGAACTGCTTCTTTGACCGGATTATCACCGTTATTAAACGCCAGTTTGGCAGCGTTAGGGGCCGCTTGCCATAAGCTAGCGGTACCACTGTGTCTCCGCGGTCGGCGCTGCGTATCTTTTATCTTGCGTTGCGCATCTAATTCATACAGCAGCTTACTCACCCGGGTCGGGGAAAAAATAAACAGATGTCTGTTTATTCATTCATTAATATACGCGAAACACTAGAGAAGCAGGAATATTTTCCCCCACTGTCCCCAAAGGGAAAAATGTTTATCTAGTGCTATCGCCATTTCCTCGCTATCCTCACAGACGTGCACTAAATCACCCTTAGAGTATAGATATAATCCTGCCGTCGCCTGCCTGTGAAATTGTCCTGCATCATAAAGGTGAGAGACCTGTAATCTTAATAAGGAAGTCTTGGACTGTGACTTCTTTATATCGATTCAGTTGAACCTTGGCGTCAGTGATTATCATTTAGATATGATTAGAGCTGCGTCTGAGCGCAGTCATAATGGTTTCCTGCCAAAACCTCATTAAATAAAAAATAAAAAAAACCTAGTACGGTCTTTTTATTATTATTTAACAGTTGCAGGCCATTTTCGGTGGTTATAGTCCTTGTCACTTCCTTGGAGGAAGAATGCAATGAGATGACTGTGCTTACTCATGTGCAAAAAACTGTAAACTTTACCAAACTGCAAAGTCACGCAGAAATGGTGCAGTACCAGTCTTAATTTATTAATTGGGGGGTTAAGAAAGTGAGTAGGGCTGATCACTGGTTAATTATTACTATGGAATTCTCATTATCTTACAGGCCTTTAACGCCCAGAGCAAACATACAGTATCTACCCGGGCTGCTCCCCCAGTTTTCCATGTTTCCTACCCCATTATTTCCTTTTCATTGTTATTATTTTTTTTCTCTCATTGCTGGTGGATCAGGGTTTTTTTTTTGTTTTTGTTTTTTTTGTTTTTTTTCCCCTTTCCTGTAAGGGGCCTTAAACAGAGTCAGGAGACATGACTGTGACAGTGAGCTTGGGAAGCCTGTATTATACGTTTCAACAGAAGCTTCATTGTTCGTGACTAAGGCCGACGCTGAAATGCTCAAATCCTGACCGCACCCTCACCCACGTGGTCATCTTTATAGCAGAGATGCCTGTTGCATGGAGAAAGGCCAAAGTTGGGTAATGTTTTATAACTGCTCGTCCAATCATAGTCACAGAAGTGTAGACACACCTGTTAGCTGAACTTACAGGGGGTTTTTTATGTTCAGTGTGGACTTTGGACAGTCTGGACTGGCCACAGTCTGCCATTTTGCTTTCACTATTCCCTCGTTATATATTATTAAGGAAATCATGTTTTTATGACACAATCATCAGTGTTTCTTTCATTGAAACTCCTGAAAACTTTCTGATTTGTTTAATCCAGCCCATAGCTGGAAATCGACACATCTGTTGTGTGTTCAAGCCTCCTAATCAGTCACTGAGTGTTCCTGCTCTCTCTTTGTGTGTGATGGTCACATGCCACCCTCGCAGACCATTCTTCAGCCTAACGATGTCTGTTACTGTAGTCATCACATCTGGCCTGTTGAAGACTGCAGCCTTGCATTGACAAAGCAGTGACTATAAAAAAGTGGGGTTTTGCATATAAGTGAAAATCACCTGGACTCCACCTTAAAATACATTTAGTTCCTGTGCATCTTCTGCCAAGTTAAACGGTTACTATAAAAATTTACCATCACCTTTTATGCTTGCCTAATGATCCTTGATAATCTGTTTCACTGTCAGATCAACTCTTGCTTTTTGCATCTGGTTTCAAAAGTCATGGCAAAGACGCTTAGTTCAAGGCTTCATAATGAGCTTTCATAAACTAGTGGGTGACATCAGCTGCTGCATCAATCTTTTATTCTGTGGATAATACTCACATTTAAAAAGTTGAAGGCATTTTTTTTGCAGACTTAACATCTTAGGTGGCTTGGTTGGTGAGTAAAGGCATTAGTCAGTTCACATTCATAACATTTTGTTCTTAATTTTGGGACTTAATAAACTAGAGGCTCTATATTTGGTGAATTATGAACTATACTCTACTGAGGCTATTCAGGCATGCTAAGGAATTACTTTAATTTTAAAGAGTTGCTTTAGGGCAGCTGATGTGATGTTGATATATGAGACTCTGTATTAACACATGGTTCGATCCTTAGGCCTCCGGTGTGAAAGTCACAGATGAAGTCATCACGGTCTTCAATGACATGAAGGTGCGTAAGGCTCAGCCAAACGAGGACGAGAAGAAGAAGAGGAAGAAGGCCATCCTGTTCTGCCTGAGCAAGGACCTGAAGAACATTGTTCTGGACGATGGCAAAGAGATCCTCGTGGGCGACTTGGGAACCACCGTGCAGGACCCATACCAGCACTTTGTGAAGATGCTGCCCCCAAACGACTGCCGCTATGCCCTGTACGACGCCACCTATGAGACCAAAGAAACAAAGAAGGAAGACCTCGTCTTTATCTTCTGGTGAAAGCAACTGTTATCACGCATTTAAACGTTTTTGAGCTTCATTAAATTGACGTTAGACTTAAATTGTTTACCTTACGTCACAGGGCTCCAGATAGCGCTCCCTTGAAGAGTAAGATGATCTATGCCAGCTCAAAAGATGCCATCAAGAGGAAATTCGAAGGTGAGTGTGTCTGGTTGTGATCAGAGAATCATCAGAAACAAGCATTAATACTTGATCTTGATCTTCGAAATAAAATTCTATCTAATCTAATCTAAAAATCTAATCTTGAACCACATGCAAACCTAAATTATGTAAATGCTCTCGAGATGACACAACAGAGGGTATCACCTGATTATGCTGTCACCCTCGGCTCACAAATGATGAATGTCTTTGAGTTTATTGTTTTAGTCACACCTTATAATGGGTTTCATAGTGACAAGCCCCCCATCCCCAGTATTGAATTTTGTTGCTCATAGATGCGATGGGTGGATGGCCACATGTGAGCTTAAAAATGAAAATAAGATTTTTGGTGAGTAGAGATGCTGTTGACATTGTGGTGTTTAATGAGGGTGGATCTAATACAACACTGCACAAGACTTGTGATTGTCATTTTATTAGGCAATGAGCTTTCTGACTCTAATAATGACCACAAGTTACATGTTTTATTAATTATGACATGAAATTAGTGGTCAAGTCTATAAAGTCATCTGGGATGTGTTTACTGAGGAAACAGAGGGTCATTTTCACAGTGCACTTGCATAAAGAGGTGCCCCCTGCTGGGCTGCAGTCAACCAGAGAGGGAACATGAAATGAAACATGATGAAGTGTATCTTTTGGTCAAAAGATTTGCTGATGGCATTTCACCCACCTTTTATATGACTTAAACTCATCATGATCCCTGTATTTTAGTAAGGTTTAGAACAACCTTAATAAAATACATTTGTGGTGCGAGGAGCGTTTTTTTTTTTTTTTTTTTTTTTTTTTTTAATTCAAAAAATGAT
>VURO01050195.1:38019-51516 GCA_015108175.1 Pelvicachromis taeniatus | reverse complement strand
AAATGTTTAAGAACCACTGCCCTGTGAATAAATGTGTGGTGATGGTTGACATAAAGAAGAAAGAAGAAAATGAAAAGAGGAACAGAAAACATGAAAAAACTAACAGGGCCAAGCTACAGGAGAGCGAAAATACAAGAATTAATGATATGCTGTAGTGGCATCTAATAGGGCTCAGTGCATCATGGGAAAGTTCATCAGCAGTGTGAGTCTATAGCAGTATAACTGAGGTTGGTGGGTCAGAGTCGCCTAATACAGCTCTGACCATCAAAAACAAAGTTTAAAGCTTGATCTTATAAGCAGAGCGGAGTGTTTGTCTCCCGAACCCAAAAGGGAGAGCAATCTAATAGCTGAAGACTCCGGCTCCCATTTTACTTTTTAGAAACTAAGGAACCACAAGTAAGGCTGCAGTTTTGAGAAGGGACTGCTGTATTGGGATAATGAGGTCAATAAGAGCTCATTTGGGACTTTCTGTGTCTGTCCAATTTAGGTTTTATTTTGTTTGTTTGTTTTTAAGTAATTTCGTATTAAAATGAAATGGATTTGAAACACTTCCAAATGTCAGGCACTATTTGTAGGATGAATGAATATTTTCTCCCGTTAAACCTGTTTGTCAGTGTACATTCACCAAATGAGCTCAGCTGCTGAGTTTTTTTTTCTTTTCTTTATTTTATTTCTCCCCTGATGCATAACTCCATCCGTCTGTTTTGCAGGTATTAAGCACGAATGGCAGGTGAATGGTTTTGAAGACCTTAAAGACCGGCACACTCTGGCAGAAAAGCTCGGCGGCTCATCGGTAGTCAGTCTGGAAGGAGCTCCTTTATAAATATCCCTGCCCCCTCCCCTCCGGCTTCGATCGAGGCCTTTCAGACACATCTGTCGGGTTTAGCTGTTCATTCCAGTGTGGTGTGGAGAAGGGCAAAAGCAGATCCAGCATCAATTTGTGGGACTCTCGGGGAGGGATATCATGGGTGGGTTCTTGGGGTCAAGTGACAGTTTTAAAAACGACAACAAAAATAAAAAACCACGAATCAGACTGTCATTCCAGTTCATGCAACGTAAAGATTCTGAACAAAACACAAAGGAAAACATTAAGATACAACTGAAGAAGGAAAATGATGATGATTAACACTTAAATACACAGTTAATTTTAAGGACAGGGTTTCGTTCTTTCCGGGTTCCATGTGACTGACTACAGAGAAAGACAGTCAGCAAACCTTGTAGGTTCCCAACCACCGAATCCTGACAGATAAATGTTCCAACTACTTTTTTTGTTTTGTTTTGTTTTTTTGTTTGTTTTTTTGTTTTTGCCAAACTTCTAGTTAAGTTTTGTATGCGTGTATAGTTGAGAGTAGGTGTAGTATGAACTAATTCATTCGATTACAGGAGCTGTATAAAAACACTCTCTAGGGGAACACGGTTAAATATATATACATTTTTTTTTCTGTTATTTCATTGTTGGTTTATTTGTTGGTTTTTGTTTTTAAAGTTTCCAAAACTTGAGCAATTCCTTTATATTTCCAGTTCCGGGTGAGAAAAAAAACCTGACATTTGATGTAGTGAACAGACATTCCTTGTACTCGTTAAAACCAGGATTTCCTCAATTTACAAACTTTGGTGTTATGAAGGTCTGATGGGGAGCGATGTGTATATGAAGGACCAATGGTCAGAGTTTAGACTGAATACTGATTGGTGGATGTTTTGTATCGTCTCCTTATCTCTAATAAAAAGCACTAAACTACTGACTCGTGTTGCTCTTCTGTTTGTTTACACTCAGCAGTGTTTTGGCTTTTGATGATACGTGACAGAATTATTTTTAGTAGCAACATGGTCATGAGGGACCAGTATATAAACGCACAAACTGCATGTCCAGTCGAAGAAAATCCAAATCATTTAACATGAAAGTGTCCTATGTTCAGTTAATGTACTGAGCAATATTTCTTGATGAAATATTCATGTTGAAAAATCTTTACTGACAAATTGCCAGCAAAACGACAGTCGGTGAAAACCAAAATCAACCCACTGGGGGCTGAAAATTTCTAGAAATTAGAGTTAAAACTGTTTAATTAGTTTTCATCACTGTATATTTTTATTTAATATACGGTAAACTGATATTTAGTTTACCGTCAAGAAATATTCTATATCCTGCAGTTCCCCAAAAACTGTCATGCTGTAAAATGCAAACTTAAAAAAAAACGCAATGATTTGCAAATCTAAACTCAAATTTTATTTACAAACGTACACAGGAAAGATTCAAACTGATCATCAGTCTGTCATATTTTTTGTTTCATGGAGTCTCCAAATGTTTTCCGTTGGTGGTAGAATGACTGGTTCTTGCATAGCGCTTTTCTACTCGAAGCACTTTATGTAACTTGTCTATCTGATATTCACACCGGAGAACAACTTGGGGTTAGCATCTTGCACAGAGATTTCTTCAGATCTGTGGATGATATTATGTAATATTAGATATTCAAATATCTTTACAATTTTACACTATCCTGAAATTGTTCCAGTTTTTTACAGACTGATGAACCTCTGCCCGGCTTCACTTACTTAGAAACCTCTCCAAGACGCCATTTTTATACCCAGTCATGTTACGGACCTCCTGCCAGTTAATCTAGTTAAAAATGTCCCTCCAGCTGTTTCTTTTTAGTACCACTTGCTCTCCCAGCCTGTTGAACCACCAGCAAATTCAAAATTAAATACCGGTAATATTTTTTATCTAAAATGTTAAACATTTTGTTTTTGTTTTATTGTGAATAAAATATGGCTTTGTGAGAGTGGCTAATCATTCTGTTTTTATTTATATTTTACAGTGTCCCAACCTGAAATGAGCCGGGTCACAAAAGAAATACAATAAAATCATTTAATTAAAAAACTCTGTGTGCCCTTCTTAACGCTGTCTTTAGTTTGCATAGCCAGACCACATGTTGACACTCATGTGTTTGATTTCACAGCCTAAAACAAGGGGTGCCGGTCTCGTTTTAGTTCCGGGGCCATATATATATCCCAAATTGGCTTAATTTGTCGGGATCAACCTGCGAAATTATCTCCTAATAATCTAAAATAAATAAATAAATAAAAATTGCTTGTTTTTGTTTAAGCGTATCAAATTTTAAGTAGATTTTGAAAGTGTTCACATCTGAACAGCTAAATGTTATCTACTGACGTTCAGCCTGAGATATTTTAATAAGAGTAACATGTCTCCGTCTTTCCACATTACAAAGAGATGCTGCCGTAACAACTGGCAGCTTATTATCTAAACTCTGCCCCACAATTAAAAAAAGAAAAACAGCAACATTTATGGATTATTAACTTTAAAAAAAAAAACACAATTTTCTGTGTTTAATGGTTCACTGTAGAGTGGGTCTTCTACCAATCAGATGTTGGGTGGCTCGATCTCCAGACTTGGGTAATACACTGAACCCAGTGCAAAGGAATGATAGCTAGAAAGTGCTCAAAAGCATAGACTAAAGCAAATAAATGAGTGAGTGAATGTGGTTTGTAGTAAGGAGTGCTTTGGTATAAGAACCTATCCAAAATGCACACCGCCTTCGCTTTGCAAAGCCCGTGACAGGTTTGAGCCTCCGACTAAGGCACGCCCTCTTCTGTTCTGCAGACTCTCTAATTGGTTCGTCACCCCTCCACAGCTGCAGCAGGTGTTATGACCACAGGAGGGCAGCACAGCACCATTCCTGAACAAGAGTTACGACTATGAACACACACAGTTATAAATCTCTGTTTATTAAAATATACCAAGCATTTTGTTAAAAATAAAATAAAGTCAAAACTCTGTGTTTCCAGTCCAAGAACAGCAAACTGTCTGAGCTCTCAAGATACCAAAATCAAGTCCCCAAAGCCAGAGCAGAAAAGATGCAAATACAGCCTCGGTGGATTACACTCATCCACAGTAGGAAAATAATGTGCAGCTACTGACACACATGAGTTACAGTGTTTTTCCCCCTCTTGTTAAAAGTGGCTTCTGTTAATGCTGTGGAAACACTGACATTAATTTGACTGTGGGTAAAAACATATTAAAAGATGCCGTGCTGATGATCTCACAGGCTGGTTTATTTAATAGGCCCAGAGGTTACAGGGAGCAAATTAAAGACAGGAGAAAAATAACTCAGTGTTGAAATGGATCAGACATTTGACTGTGAGTGTTTTTTTTTTTTTTATCATTTTGAGCTTTATTGTGTTTTTCATGCTCTGCTTTAAACCTCCCGCCTTAGGTTTTTCTCAGTCCTGGACACAGTCTAGCCGGTTTCCATGAACCCAGTAACAGATCTGAGCAAACTTCAAAGGAGTGATGCGCACAGCCACGTTGTAATCCCGGTTTTCGCCGTCTATCTCCAGCCACTGGTGTCCAGAGAAGATGCCGATGACCTTCCTTTCCCAGCGCTCTAAGTTGTTGTCCCAGACTCGGCCGTACACTCCAGAGCCGCTGGCTCCGGGTCGGGCATCGCAGTGCTGATAAATCAGGTCGTTGGACTCTTCTTCCACAGGACAAAACCTGTACACAAGCTGCCCGGGCCTGTCGCTGTCAAAACCGGAGAAGTGAATGCGATGGCCTGCCAGATCGTCAGAGGACGGAGCCACAGAGAGGCGCATGAAGGGACGGCGGTGGGGCCAACGCAGCTCCAGCAGAGCATAATCAAACTCCATGCTGACCTCCTGAGGACCCTGGATCCAACCCTTTGGCACACGGGTGCGTCTCACCCGCACCCAGTGGACCAGAGGCTTCTTGGCAGAAGTGAAGTGTGTTTTTGTGCCGTTGATGGATGGAGGGATCAGGAAGCCTACCCTGAGCCTTCGTGCCCCATTGACATAATCCTTCCCATCGTGCACACAGTGTGCAGCTGTGAGGACATGCCGCTGAGACACGAGAACACCGGTGCAGCCGGTGGAGATCCTCACAGCTGTGGAGAAGGGGTAATCCAACAGGAAGTTGTCACCTTGGATGTTAAAGCGGCCGTCCGCTCCGTAGATCTGCCGCCTCACACGCCTGGGCTTTGCTCTCCGTGGCGAAGGGTGAGTTCCTCCGATCTCTGCGTCATCCTCCACATCTACTGTGGTGAGAGTGCGTGAGCCGTCGGCGTACAGCGTCTCGAATGCCAGTTTCTCCGTGAGCTGCTCCTCCTGCTCTCCTCTGTGGAAGCAGCTCACGTTGCAGTGAGTGGTGAAATCCAGCTGAGCATGAGCGCTGAAGCGAGACCGGGCGAGAGGCGTCGGAGCGTGAGGGACCAGCGCGGGGACGTGGGCCGGAGGAGGGTGGAGGAGAGAGAAGGTGAGGGGGAGCTGAAGGAGCAGGGGAGTCAGGAGGGAGCTCCTGGACGGCGTCATCGCGGTGATGGAAAACACTGAAAGGACACAGAAAACGATCAGGCGTCTCTGAGATCGCATGGATTCCTCACGTTGGAACGACAAATGTGGAAAAAATTCCCAAACAAGATGCCCCAGAAATACACAAACTCTAATCCCTTCATAAATCTGCCCTCATTTTGAGATGATTATTGATTGTAAATCACGCTGAAAGTGAGGTCAGCTTAGAAAGTTTTATGTTGCAACGCAGGCCTGAACTTCATGTGGTGTGGAGAGGCAACAATGAACCTCTTGTTCCTCCAATATAGATTACCAGGAAAATGGGATTTCAGCCCAGTGGAAGCAAAGATGTGGTTTAATGTATGACAAATTACAAAGAAAAGTAAGTGAAAGGGTCAGAAAAAAAGCTCTAAAAACTCTCAAGTTTGTTAAAGAAGGAGGAGGCACTCAGATGTAAGGAGGTATTTTCCATTAAACATTAACTACGTCGCAGCGTACACAAGGCTTTCGGGCTTTCAGGGCAGATTAGCAGGGATAAGGAGACACTTGATCCCCTTTAAAGACTGTGGATCCCCAGGCACTCATGGAACGAAAAGAGCAGGTGTGTAAAAAAAAGTGAAAAGGCTACAAGTCCAGGCAGGGCAGCAGAACAGAGCATTATTCCTAACTAAAGACAGGGTGGGGCCTGTCCACACACCTAGGAGCTGCCCCATAAAGCACTGTAACGGAGGTAGAGCTGCAACAAAGGGCTCCTGTCAGCTGGGAAAGTACAAAATACATGAAAGTATCCTTCCATGGCATCTGTGAGGACAACTAAAGTGGTAGCCATGTTTTAGGATGTAAAATAAATGAAATAATTGTCTTTCACAGCCTTTTGTTTTAGAGGACCATTTTGATACAAAATGAATAAACAATTTAAGATGAAAAACCAGGAAAAGACACATAAATCTGGAGGAGAGATGGTGGGAAAGGTGTGGCCACTGCAGTAACCTGAGATCATGGTGTGTCTTTGAGGAGACAAAGTGCAAACAGTTTTTGTATCGCATATCAAAGAGGCAAATACAAGTCCTGATGTTTGCATTTGTTTTTGCTTATTTTGGTAAGCAGTTAGGATAAGATAAAGAAATGTCTGTGTTCTACATTCAACCAATCAACTTCCTTTTTTAAACACATAAAATATACTTATAGAGTTGTTGTATCATATTTGTTGTCGTTTCTGCTGACACCAGGTCTCTCCAGAAAAGAAGATTTTTAATCTCAATGAGACTTTTTAAAGGATATATAAAAAATCCCCTTGCCAAAACCTGATTCCAGCTTTTACCTTGTGACTGACATGTCTGGATATCATTCATGAGAGACTTGTTTGGCTGATTATAGGTCAACAAATCTGTTTAAATATCTGCAATCAGTCCAGGCAAGTATCTAAAAACCCCGCAGAAAAACTTCCCGATCAGCATCTGATCTAGTCTGATGTGTCCATGTGCAGCAGTGAGACGGACCGTAGTTCAAAGTTTGCTTAAAAAACTTTTAGTAAATGTTCACGTACAAAAATAATTCGTGAATGTAACACAATCTTTAGTGCTTTATGTATTACACAGACACCGCAGCAGTTCCCAGCCAAGCCTCCCATTATTACCTCCTGATTAGAGATCGATAGTCCGTGTATACATCCCAATCAAGTTCTCCTCCCCATCAGAAGACTCCTTCGGGATCATTTCCCCGGGTTGTCCTCCACCTCTGCGGTGACAGGTTAGCTATTTTCTCCCACCTCCGGCAGGTAAATCTCGCAGGCTCTCTTACAGCGCGTGCACATGCAACTCCAGGTGTGGAGCGAGTCTCGGGGCGTGCCGTGAAACCTGCTCGGCTCAGCCTGAGCGCCACAAATAAAACCTCGAGCCTGAAAACAAGTGTTTTCTCGTCATGCACCGGCCGGCCTCGCGGTCCTAGTGCCCCTATCATCCCGCCTGTCTGCGTGCCGAGGGGCAACATGAACATGCGCTGTAGTTTTACAGGTTTAATCATAAACCAAAATTAAACGGACCTTTTGACCGAATGAGGCTGAATGGTACTGGTACTTTAAAAAGTTTCTAAAGTTTTCCTTCTTTTAAAAAATACATGTAAAGTTTTAAATGATAAATGTCAAATCACAAATCATCTTTCTACTGAATGTTCCTCAGGCTGCCCCAAACCTTTCAATTTAAAGCAAGAAAGTTTCAGTTCAATTCAATTTAATTCAATTTTAGCACCAAATCACAACAACCGTTCCCTCAAGACGCTTCATATTGTATGGTAAAGGGCCTACAATAATAATAAAGCGAAAACCCCAACAATCAAACAACCCCTTTTGAGCAAGCACTTGGACAACGGGAAAGAAAAACTCCCTTTTAAGAGGAAGAAACCTGCGGAACCAGTTTAACATTAAAAGGATTCAATTAATTAGCTGTTCTGTTACCCAGTGTATACGAGCCAACATGGCAACCAAGGGCAAAAGAACCTACAAACAGGCAGCACTCACAGAAATGTGTAAACAGACTTCAACCTTTTAAGACCCAAGCTGCTGAAATGATAGTCTTGGTTACCTCTGTCACAAACTTCGTGGTATGAGTTTTCCAGGAACTGCCACAGCTGACATGCTGTTAATCTTGCAACTACAAAAATCTCCCCCCCAAAAATCTCCAAAAACAAATTAAGCTTAGATACAAAATACACACTTTTTTTTTTTTTTTGCTTGAGTGGTTCTTTTAAGTTTACTTACAGGGTTTTATGACTTTGAGCGACTTTGAAATAACTCCATGGCTTCAAGTTGAGAAAGGTTTTATTATTTTCACAATAGGGTATTGTGCTATTTTACATTTTAAGGTATTAAACTGTCATACTGATAAACTAACGTAAGTGAAAAATAAACAGAAAAATGTTTATACAGTGCATATTGTGAATCTCCTAAGGCTTTCAGTTGTGTGTTTATGTTTATTTTAGACTCTCTCATTCACACAGGGTCACACATACACTAATTTCAATCTTTTAAGTGGTGCAGAAGATTCTAGATTCTCTAGACTTGACAAGGCAGAGGCCTGTTAGCGTCTCATTAGTGATGATTGAAAACAAGTGATAGCTTCTTTTTGTCAGCATGAAAAGGATTTGTTTGACAGCACTCATTGTATTAACCAAAACTGAGAACAATGGGAAAGTCCAAGGACCCCAGTGAAGACGTAAGGAGAGCTGTAGACTTACGCGTGTTTGGAAGGTCTTTTTGAGCCATTTCTAAACAACAGCAGATTTCAAGATAATCAGTTTAAACAATTACATGTCAGTACCAGTTATTCCGATGTGTCACCACTTTTCCAAAGTCTGGTCTTCAAACTTCATGGTGAGTATATGTAAATTACCAAGCATACCTGTATATGATTCACCAATGAAAGCAACCTACTTTTTCACGTTTCTTATACATGTAATTATATGACTTAGTATTAAATATGTGAGCATTCTGTTTGTTGCATGGGGGAAATTATAAAAGTCTCATAGGACATATAGTGTATATATGTCATTTTGGAGGGAATGAAATTCTCTTTATTAGAAAAACTCTTTCTGTTTCTTTCCATAACACTCTCCCCACTGTAATATCTTTAGCTCTGTTGTGACATGAAGACTTAACATTCGCTGCCATGATTCACCATTCCTGATTACTGTTTCTCCTCTACTGACTTAGTCACAGACTATAAGTGTTCATTTTCATATCATAATAAGTGTCTGGTATTGAGTTTTGTAGCCCACAGCTACACCATAGCAAGAAAAATCTTGTTCCTGGCATCACTGTGCTCCAGCTTTTCATGCGTGCCAAAAGCTGGGATAGATAAATATGAAGACCAACTTCAGCACACTCAGACACTCTAGCTGGCAGGCAGATGACTGTTAGGGCATGTTAGCTGCAGAGTTCACCGCGTCCTCTGACCTTGATTTCGAATCTGTCAACCTGTGGAATTTGGGAAGCCGTGGAGTGACACTTTTCAAGGACTTGTTGCAGAAAACAGAGCTTCCAGTCACAGAGACGGTGCTTTCAGGGAAGCCAAAGAATCTCCCACCAAAGACAGAAATCTGGCTGTCGCTGTTATCCTCAGAGCAAATGTCACCCGAGAAGAAACACCTACCCAACCCGCTCCTCATCTCTGTAATTAGACTTTCAGCTGGTGCTCTGTGAGAACTGTGGCACTGACAGATTGAGTGTAAGGTATATTCCCTCTGAGATATGAAGGGGGGTAAGAAAGATAGCATGCAAAAGGCTTGAGAAGTGTCGATGTGATTTCTGTAAGCAAGATGGTACCACTGCCTGTCTCTGTGCTACGGGAGATTTTGTGTGTATGCATGTGTGTGTTTGGCACTGAGCAGCTTGGCTTTTGTTTCTCTCTGGAATTTCTCTCTTTCCGTCCTGTTCTTTTCAATGTTCCTCACAAAACGTTCTGCTGAAATTAAACAGGGCAGAAGATGTTACCAGAGACATTATGTGAAATACTGTTTGCTTTCCTGCCAGCGCGGAGATGAGGGGAGTAACACCCCTCTGCAAATAATTAACTCTTGTAACTAGTTAGTTACTCATGTAACTAGTCACATGACTGCTAACCACGCAACAATAACTTTGACCACTACATTGGAAGAGTAACACTATCAAGTGAACAGGCCCCAGTCAGACAGGCCTAGAGACCAGTCAGTGATCTCCTGGTAACCACAAATCTGTATTCTCAAACTGGTTGACAAGTGGTTGTTGGCAGTTTCAAGATGAAATTGGTTGCACAGATGGTTTGAAAACCTCATTGTGATGAGGATTTCAAACCATTGATGGTTTGAAAACCATTGTTTGGAAGTTGCATGGAAGTTGCATGTAACTTCCATGCAAATTGCATGCCAACTACTCTCCAAGTGGTAGTGAATCTGTAAAAAATGTGATGCCAACTGGAAACGGAGACCATTTTCCTTCAAAGTAAAAGTTGCACTTTTTCAAATGTGTTGGATGTAGCGCTGCAGCACAGCTTTTAATGGTCTCAGTTTGCAGTTTGGACCACATTTTTCACAGTTTCACTATTTCAGTTCAATTTCAGTTGAGTTCAGTTTTATTTGTACAGCACCAAATCATAACAACAGTTGCCTCAAGGCGCTTTATAGTGTAAGGCAAAGACCCTACAATAATACAGCTGCTGCTTGGTGTAGTTGGTAGTTGGTGACTGGTTGCAAACAAGTTGGTGGCCTTAATGCAAATAACAGGCAAGTACTATAAAATACTATCAAAACTTGTGAATATCATCATAATGTTGTTGTAAATGTATATTTTCAACCATCACTGCACATGTTGCATGCCAGATGTTTGCATGCATGATTAGACAGATAAACCACCAGTAATTATGCATACCATGTACAGCTGTACATAATTTTGTTATTAAGTGCAGTAACTAATCATATACACGATCATTTAACATTATCTTACATGCTTACCTCTAATGAAGTGTTGAATTCACAATCTAATTTAAACTGTAGGCTCCGCAGTTTCCTGCAATTCAATATCATCTTCTATCCGAATCAGTAGAAAAGTGATAAGAGAAAGATTTTCTTTCTGTCCTTGATGATTGCTGCAGCCAACAGTGCAACAAAATATAAGCTTTGTGAAAAACAGTGGTAATTTGCTCAAACAATGTGTGAGTGTAGTGTCAAAGGTTGTGTCAGTAGGTTGTATTATCTCCACTATGGCCATCATTTAACCACAAGTAATAAAATCCACCAACAGGCACTACATCTACACAAAATCTCTACAAAAGCTAAATCATAACAGTAGAATAATCATAATCATAGTTTGTATTTTTATATCACTTTAGAAGTTCCACAGATATCGTCTACACTTACAGCAAATTAAATAAATGTGTTACAAGCAGTGAACTTTGCAGGTGCTGGATTAAGCTAAGAGGTGCGATTGCAACCTGTCTAATTAATTTCACCTTCCAAAATATGCAAAAATTCCTTTAATTGAAGAAAAAAGGTGTGTTACTAATTGTTAGCAAAAGCAAGTATAATTATAGTAGAGTAATATCCCCTTCAAAGAAAGCAGAAAACCTAATTTCCCCAAAAGCTTTAAAAGCCTGTATTTGTTCAGCTGTATCCAAATTTATTACACATGACTGAAACTCTCTGGTACAATTTACTCAGTTTGTTATCCTGCATAAATCAGTGTGTATAAAAAGCCTCCCAGTGTCCCACCTGTCTCCTGTGTGTAATGCGGTTGATTAGCAGATCGTTGTTAAGCACATGTTTCAAAGTTCGTCCATGGTTCAGTTTTTAGGAAAAGGAACAGCCGCTATATTCAGTTAAAGGAAGAAGCTGTTAAAAAAACAGATGGTGGTGATATATCTTTCCTTTCCTAAACCATTTGTTTTGCTTGCCAGCATTAATTCAATTCTTTAAGCTGTACCTGCCCATTTAGGTCAAAGGTCACAAAGGGCTAAAGCCTAAAAACTAAGCTGCCAGTATGCTTTGGGTGCTGTTGAGTGAAAATAAACACGTTTCTAGACTAGTTTGCATATTTTAGACTGTAAAAGTGCCTGACTTTCAGGTTTTTGGTATTTGGGTGAAACACGTCAGCTCCACATGAAAGAAAATTCCTGGACTGAGAATCGACCCCATGACGCTGACACACTGCTGCCTTTGTTAGAAGACATATTTTTTCCCACTGCATTGCAGACCTCAAATGCCACGTTACAGATTATGCTCATTCATTCATGGACACCAGGTGGGACCCTCACTTCAGTGAAAATTAAGCACCAGGTACTTCACAGACCAGATGTAAGAGTGATCTGACCAACACAGCAAATATACAATGAGTCAGTCTCATCCATCCATCAGTCCATCCATTCAACCATCTGTCCGTCCGTCCGACCAGCCATCCATCCATTTTCTTAACCTCCTAACCAATTTAGGGTCACGAGGCGGTCGGTACCTTTCATGTCTCTCTGATGTTAAAACCTCATCACATACAAAGTCTTTAAGAGCTCATAGTATCATATTATCCCAGCACGCTTACTTGAAGTTCCTATTGTTTCTAGACGTACCCCCCCTCCCCTCCATTGGAACCAACTCCCAAGTTGAATTCCTACTTTTAAGATCAAACTTTAAACATTCTTTTTTAATGAAGCTTATATTTAGGGCTGGATCAGGCAACCCTGAAGCATCTCTCAGTTATGCTGGTATAGGCTCAGACTGCATGCAGGGAGGCTTTACTACTGCATACCATTACATTTTGTCCTCTCTCTATGCTCTCTTTTCTTCTCTTTCCCCAAAAGTCACCCCCAACGGTCAGATGACTGCTCCTTCAATGAAAACGGTTCAACCAGAGGTTTCTTCCTGTTTAACTGGAGTTTTTCCTTCAGACTGTCACCAAATGCAGTTCACAGGGGATTGTCAGATTGTTGGGGTTTTCGGTCTAATATTTTGGGGTCTACATTACAATATAAACTTGAAGTGAGTGTGGTTGTTAATTGGTACTATGTTAATAAAACTGAATTTATTAGCCCAGCAGTCATAGAGTGTGTACACCCTGGACAGGTTACCAGTCTATTGTATGTGTTAACACAAAGAGACAGACATAGAATCACAAATTAACCTAAACTGTATGTCTGTGGATTGTGAAAAGAAGCTGGTTTTAGCCAAGTCCAAAATCTGTTCAGATTAAACTGTCAGGCATGAAGCAGTTACTCTAATTTACTTGCGATAACTGGTCTCAAGTAAACAAGGACTCATTATAAAAGATGTAACAAAAAGTTAGAAACCACTTCTTAGAAAATTTGACTATTTTCTGATTAGTCCGTTGCATTGATGGTCTCCAACATGGCACTATCAGAGTGTGCCTTCAATTCAATTCAATTCAATTCAATTTTATTTATATAGCGCCAAATCACAACAACAGTCGCCTGTAAGGTAGACCCTACAATAATACATACAGTGAAAAACCCAACAATCATATGACCCCCTATGAGCAAACACTTTGGCAACAGTGGAAAGGAAAAACTCCCTTTTAACAGGAAGAAACCTCCGGCAGAACCAGGCTCAGGGAGGGGCAGCCATCTGCTGTGGCCGGTTGGGGGTTAGTTTGGGAAGACGGGACAAAGACATGGTGTGGGCATTATTTGGGATGAGCACCTTTTA